>JAGFNQ010005483.1:47548-325966 GCA_024364735.1 Boesenbergia rotunda
AGGTCGGGTGGTGGAGAATCCTTCTCTCAATGCCATCTTGTTGAAAACTCTCGGATTTTAAGCCGTAAACAGAGCACCAAGCTCTGATACCACTTGTTGGGAACGAGATGGCTAGAGAAGGGGGTGAATATAGCCAATTACTCCTTCTTTGAGGAGTTATCAAATTTCTGCACTTGAACTATCAGTAGCACAGCGGAAGTATGAAAATAAAACTTGCAGAAACTTAAACCAAAACCTAACTAGCAAGATTAGTAAGATCGCTAACAAGGAGATTTTACAAGGTTCGGGGATAACTTGCCCCTACTCCTTGGCGTGCCCTTAAGGTGGGCGATCCCTTGATCGTCGGCAGATCAAGCCCCGGTGAAACCGGATATGAAGCAACCTCCTTCTCGATGGAGAAACCTCCCCACAGTGTGTTTCAAACAATGATATAGAATGAGCACAAAGAAACAACAAGAAGGATCTTACTCAAACACTTAGCAAGGACAAAGACACAGCAAGCTTCCCTGAGCTCCACCCAGTGGCGATCTCACGCAAGAACCCTCTTCGTGTCTTCCCACTGTCGGACTCCAAGCCTGTTGTCTTCTCCTTCAAGCGCTCAAGTATGATGTTTGCTTCTCAACAGCTTGCTCAGAATGATTGAAGAACTCAAGAACAGCAAGCTTGTCACGCAGGAACTCAGAAGCACTAAAACTCAAGTCGTTCTTCAACTCAACTTCTCTCGTTCCTTTTTGTTTCTCCGCCAAGCGACAGGTGATCTCATCTCCAGCAGCCTACCGCTGCCTCACTGCCAATGCGCCAGCTACACCGAACCCTAACTGAACTTCCTGAGCTCCCTCAGCCAAGCTTCAGTCAGCAGCTTCAGTCCTGCATCCAGCCGTTGCAACCTGTGTGGAGAAAGGGACAAACCTGCTCTAAGGAAAGCTCTCTTTGACTTCTCCTTGAGAGTTTGAATCCTCCCCTGTCACCTGAAACTCAATCAGAGTATTAGAGCAGTAAATCAAGCAGCATATCAAATATCAGAGAGAAGTGGCAGCGAATCGGTTGTGTTCAGACGCGATCAGAGCGTCTGACAATGCAATTTGAATTAAAGTGATCGGTCACCAGACCGATCAGAGAGCCTCCTGATCGGTCACCAGACCGATCAGGTTGGTTCCAGACCGATCAGGCTCCGTCCTGATCGATCCCCAACGCTCAATCAGAAATCGCGATTTCTTTGAGAGTCCCCTGGACCGATCACCAGACCGATCCACCTTTATATTGGGTGATTTCTGAGTCTCGCAGGCTAAGCCCTCTGATAGGTTACCGGACCGATCAAGAAGACTCCTGATCGGTCACCATACCGATCAGAACCTTACCAGACCGATCAGGCTCCGTCCTGATCGATCTTAGAGAGGAACCTGCGACACTTGATCGTTCTCCGGAACGATCTGCACAGTGATCCTGATCGGTCACCAGACCGATCAGGAGCAGTTCAGCAAGAGAACTCAACCTCATTGCTCGCTTCCTGATCGGTCACCAGACCGATCAGGAGCCAGTCAATGGGTGAAACGCATACTCCCTGATCGGTCACCAGATCGATCAGGAGCAACACAGTAGGTTCCCAACCTCACTGTGTGCTCCCTGATCGGTCGCCCGACCGATCAGTCATCGCTGGATCGGTCACCAGACCGATCCACGAAGGAGCAGCGTGCCAAAATCCCTGATCGATCACCAGACCGATCCAGGGACTCAAACTCAGCCCTCCAAGCTAAGTTTCCATCCACCTTAGCCCTCCAAGCTAAGGATTTTCCATCTAACTCTCCAAGTTGGGAATTTGCACCTAACCCTCCAGGTTAGGACTTTTCACCTAGCCCTCCAAGCTAGGACTTTTCACCTAGCCCTCCAAGCTAGGACTTTTCACCCAACCCTTCCGAGTTAGAACATCATCCAACCTAGCCCTCCAAGCTAGGCACCTGACCCTCCAAGCTAGGCACCTGACCCTCCAAGCCAGGACTTTTTCATCTAATTCTCCAAGATGGGAATTTGCACCTAACCCTCCAGGTTAGGACTTTTCACCTAGCCCTCCAAGCTAGGACTTTTTCACCCAACCCTTCCGAATTAGGACTTTTCCAACACCTAGCCCTCCAAGCTAGGACTTTTCCAAACACCTAGCCTCCCAGACTAGGATTTTCAACACCTAACCCTCCAGGTTAGGATTTTCCATCACCTAGCCCTCCAGACTAGGATTTCCCATACCATGTCTGATCCCCGATCAGGACTTCTTCATAATCATCATAATCAACCCAAACTAAAATCGATGTCAACACCAAAACAACAATCAGGGCCAGACTGCATCAACAGTTATGATCTTGGGCGGAGCATCGCTTTTACATTCACAGTGCGGACAAGTCTGTTTTTGCTCACGTAGCAAATAAATTTGGCAGGATCAATTTGATCCCATGAAAAATTTTCATCGATCATCAGAATAAATCGAAAAGTGCTCATGTGAGCGGTCTAGAAATTCAACGTTTTAGGATTCACGCTCCATTTAGAGGAAAAATTTCTACAAAATACGTTGTAGTTAGGGATCGAACTGTGAGCGTTTGATTTGCTCCATTTTCTATTTTCATTTTTCAGAAATCCGTTGATCCCGGCTTTGCCTACGGGTAGGGGCATAGGCTGGGCCACTGGCCAGCCTGGTGCCAAGAAGGCCTGGCAGGCAGGTCAACAATCAGATCAACGGGTAGGTCCCCGCGCCCGTAAATCCCTCCAAAGGGAGGATGGGGGATGGGGTCTATCAGACTATCGACGAGGGCGGCCGGGCCACCTTTCAGCCAGCCGACCAGATAAATGCTTAGTGGCCCGTACTCTTCGAGCTTACCCCGACTTAGAGCAGGATTTGGCACCACCAGCAGGTAGCAATCCACACTCTCTCTCTATGGCCATCACTCAGACTGGATATCCAACTCGGATCAAATTTGTCTCGTGGTAACCCCCGACCCAGGGCGTACCCTGCGCTCCCTCTCTCTACCAGTCGAGCGCGTGGCGGCCCACGCTCCCTGGTCCTTACCCGACTCGGTCCCCAGCATTCGGATCTGCCAGTCGGCGCTCGGGGTACGGGCTGTCCCACCCTTACGCCCCCTCACATCCTTACATCTAGGGTACGACCCTGTTAACGGGGTTCCTTACGCCTTATCTACCTCTGACATCTTCTGGCGGTCAGTCCGCGCATCCAGTACCCTCGTACTGTGCAGCCAGTACTCACGTACTGCTAGAGCACCCCGCACCATGCCGCGCCGCTCCTCAGTGCTCCATGCAAGCTGACAGCCACCACACCCCTGTCCCATCAGTACGCATAAGGGTTGTCAGCTCCCCCGGTTATAAGCTTGGTACTCCCCTACCACAGGTACGCGCGCGCGAGTTCTTGCATCCCTTGCCTCATTTCAATTCAGTTTCCACTCGTCTACTCTTGGAGACTGACTTGACCGTCGGAGTGCCTGACCGGGGATTTAACCGGCGGGTTCGCTGACGGCCTCTGTTTTGCAGGGACGTGGCAAGGCGCGGTCGGCAACCGACCACCTCATAGGTTCGTGCCACCCTAGAGGCCCGTTTGGCCCATGGGACCGCCACCCCACTTCGCGACAGGATCAAATTTGACGCTAGAAGGAGGGACACCAGTAGCTTGATCGGAAGTGGAAATGGGAAATCCATCTGGGTTTTGACGGTTAATGCAACGCCTGCTTTTTTTTTTTCCTAAAGCGGCGTTACGTTAACATACTTAGGGCATGTAGACATCATAATGCAGCGGAAACTTTTAAACTTACTCCTACATGCACTTACTACCATTCCTAGCATCATAACATGGAAACTTGACATATTAACTTTATACTTAGCATCATATCATGTCATACTTAGCATCATGTCATACTTAGCATCATATCATGTCATACTTTAGCATCATGTCATAGAGTCACATTCAAGTACTTAATAGTAAAGGTAGAGTTCTATCATAAGACGAGCAACCATATTGCTCCTTGACCAAGTCACTATCACACACATTCTTTGATGCCCTCCTGCTGCTTCCTTAGTGTCCCCTTGCGTGATCTGCGGTATAAGAAATAAGACTATAAGCACACAGGCTTAGTAAGACTCTTTCCTACTCACTAAAACCATTCATCTTTTCATCATGAGCACATAAGACATTAACATACTTAGTGCTTTACTTAGAACATAAGCCTTTTCATCACTTAGCATACATTCGTCATTGCATGATCATAACTTAATCATATTCGTAGCATGACATAAACATAACCATAAAAACATTCATGGCATGACATAATACTTGGCATAGACATAACATCGTAAACTTTCATAGCATGGCATAATACTTGGCACAGACATAACATAATAAACCTAATTAAATCATGGCTTCAGATATTAGCATGGGCAGAAATAAAATCATGGCATCCTAACTTAGCATAACACAATTAAATCATGGCATCCTAAACTAGTATGAACATAAATAAAATCATGGCATTCTAACTTAGCATAAACATAATTAAATCATGGCATCCTAAACTAGCATGAACATAAATAAAATCATGACATCCTAAATTAGCATAAACATAAATAAATCATGGCATCACATATTAGCATAAACACAATTAAATCATGACATCATATATTAGCATAAACACAACTAAATCATGGCATCATATATTGACATGAACATACTTTGCATAAACATACTTTTCCTAAATATACTTTTCATAAACATACTTTTCATAACATAATGCATAACATGAATGGATGCATGTGACAATTGCATATATATATATAAGGATGCTTAATCTTTAAAACATGCTTTTAAATACTTGAACATAATCATAACATTCATTGGACCCTGGCTTGTACCACATTCATTCATCATATGCGCGCATCCCTAAGTAAATACGAGGTAGCTAATCTCGACCTACTAGGGTAAGGACAGCTTCATCGGTAGTCCCGAACCGTAAGGACAGCATCATCGGTAGTCCCGAACCGTGGACAGCTTCATCGGTAGTCCAAAACCGTGGACCTTACTTAGGTCCGGTACAAGCCCATAAAATAAAATAAAATGCTTTTACATGCTTTCTCATTCATCATCATTCATAGCATATTCATTCATTCATCATACTTAACATCATCATTATGCCTTAAAGGCATCATCATTCATAGCATATTCATTCATTCATCATACTTGACTTCCTTCATCATTTTCATTCTTAGACATGGCATATGTGCACATTAATCATGAAGCATGGCATACATACAACTTATTCATAAACATGACATACCTACATATCATTTATAAGACATGGCATACATACATAGCATCCATAAAACATGGCATACATACATATCAATCATGGATATCATTCATGGCATAATATGGCACATGTCTTAAACATTTATGACCTAATCATATCATTCATGGCATATAAACTAATGATTTGGGTAACCTATACATAAGCATCTTGGTAGGTTTAACCCAACCCCTAGCCCTAGGTTATGTCCTTGGCCGAAAGTCCCCAAGGAACCCTAGATCCATAAACCTTCACATAACTTCCAAACAACATCTCATACACATATACTAGGCCATAGGACCCCCTTTGAGTTCATACTTAAGGCCAACCCTAATCCTTTAGTCCTAATCTCACTCTTGGCTGAAACTTCAAGGCCATGGGGGGTATGGAAAAATTCCCTTAAATCCCCAAATCAATTGCTTAAACACCAACCATACCTTACCATAGGGCCATTGGGACCCTTACATGAAATAAGTCCTAACTTTCCACCCTATTAGGGTACTTGGCCGAAACCTATAAGGTCTCTAGGCCATGTGAAACATTCACATAAACACCCTCCATCTCCCTTATATCACGTTAAAACATAAAACATACACTTGAAGTTTGAGACCCAACCCTACACAAGGGTTCTTGATGTTGGCCGAAACCCTAGGGTATCCTAGGGTACCCCAAAAATTCCCAAAAATTATATTTAATCTCTAAACATCATAAGAGAGCATTAAACAACATTATCATGATTTTTGACATAATTATAGACCTTTAAATCATGGTGGCCGAAACCCTCAAGCTTAGGGTTCTTGGTTTTGTTTCTTTCATGTTGGCCGAAACCCTAGGGTGTCCTAGGGTACTCCAAAAATTCCCAAAAATTATACTTAACCTCTAAACATCATGGGAGAACATTAAAAAACATTATAAGGATTTTTAGCATCATTATGGACCCTAAAACATTGTGGCCGAAACCCATAGGGTCTCTAGGTGTTGATTTTGTTCCTTTCATGTTGGCCGAAACCCTAGGGTGTCCTAGGGTACTCCAAAAATTCCCAAAAATTATAATTAACCTCTAAACATCATAAGGGAACATGAAATAACATTATAAAGATTTTTAGCATAATTATAGACCTTTAAATCATGGTGGCCGAAACCCTTAAACTTAAGGTTCTTGGTTTTCCTTCCTTTCAACATCAAATCCAAAAACTACCCAATATATCATTCTAAAAATCATGGAAATCATAAGGAACTATTATAACATAGGTGAGGGAGTCTTACCTTGGGTTTCTTGATTTTTCGAACCTTGAAAGGGAAGGAAATGGTAAGATCTTTGGACCCTTGCCCCCCTTGTCCTTGTATCCTTGGAAGACCCCTTAGATCTTGGAGGTGAGACCTCTTGTGGAGTTTTTCCAAGGGAGAACCCTTCCTTGGGTGTTCGGCTAGGATGAGGGAAGGAGGAGTTTCGAAAATGCAAGTAATGGGAAGAAGAGGTAACTCCCAAAACCCCCCTTTTATAGCCCATTAAGAAGGTAAATGAAGAGTCTCTCCATGACCCTTCATCTTCTTCTATGCTTTAACCAATATCCACTTCATTCCCTCATAACATTACCTTGCTAGGTGAGTTGGTTAGTGCATACATGGTTGTACAAGAGGTCCAAGGTTCAATCCTTGGGCCATGCACCTTATTTTTATTTTATTTTTCTTTTTATTTCCCTAAAATTCCGAAAATCCTTTAAAAATTCCCCCATAATTATGTTAATATTTCTTATTAAAATCCCTTTATATTTATACTAATTTTCACCTAAAATCCACCAAAAATTATGGTACTAGAAAGCCCATATAAGGCCCATTAGTGTCCTTTTTCCCAATTTAAATGAGAAAACATGGATTTTCTAGGCCAAAGTTCGTATTAATACCTCTAGGTCCTTCGAAAAATTATCTAGACATGCTCAATATTTTCAGAAAATATTAAGAGAATTTTCCGGGTCGTTACAATCCCCCATACCTCGTGAAAGTTCGTCCTCGAACTTAGAACAACTCTGGGTACTTGCGCCTCATCTCGTCCTCGCGTTCCCAGGTCGCTTCCTCGAACCGCTGGCTTTGCCATAAAACCTTGACTAAAGGTACCTCCCTACTCCTCAGCTTCTTGACCTCCCTATCCAAAATCTGAATGGGTCTGCTCTCATAACTCAGGTCCTCTTGTACTTGCACGGTTTGCGGCTCGATCACTTGGTCCATATTTGGAATACACTTTTTAAGCAGGGACACATGGAATACGTTATGGATAGCTGACATCTCTGGAGGCAGCTTCAGCTCGTATGCCACCTTACCAACTCTTTTCAGAATCAGGTACGACCCCACATAGCGCAGACTTAATTTTCCCTTCTTCCCAAATCTTGTCACCCCCTTCATAGGGGCCACTTTAAGAAACACCAAATCTCCAACATTAAATTCCAGTGGTCTACGTCGGACATCGGCATAACTCTTCTGCCGGCTCTGAGCAGTTTCTATCCGTTGTCGAATATTCTGTATAGCTCGGGTGGTGCTGTCAATGACATCCGTCGTGAGCCCCATTTCCTTCTTTTCACCACCCTCGTACCAACAGATCGGAGATCTACATCTCCTCCCATACAACGCTTCATAAGGTGTCATTCCGATAGTAGCTTGGTAGCTATCATGGTAAGCGAATTCCGCTAAGCATAGATATCGACACCAACTTCCCTTGAAATCCAGGGCACAAGCTGCAACACATCCTCTAGTACTTGATTCACCCATTCAGGTTGCCCGTCAGTCTAAGAGTGACCAGCGGTGCTGAATCATAGTTTAGTGCCGAGAGACTTCGGGACGCACTCCCAAAATGGGGGGTGAAGCGACCATCCCTATCTGAGATGGTGGTCTTGGGAACTCCATAAAGTCTAATTATCTCCTTGGCATATAATTGAGCTAGTGTTATTAATAGCTCTATGATGTAATTATATGCATATATCATAATTATTTAGCTATTATAATTATGGGTAAACCTAATAATAGTATGCGTCCGAAATATTAGTTCACAACACGAGCTATGAATTATATTAGTTAATAGTTGTTACATGATAAGTGAGATCAAATATTAGTTCACCACATGAGCTATGAATTATATTAGTTAATGATTATTACATGATAAGTGAGATCATATTTATTATATTACCATAAAATAACTTAAGGAAATCTTATATATTATATATAAGATAATAGTGAAACATACGTTGATAATTCTAATATTTATAATTAGTATGAAAATATAGTGGACCCCCTAATCTACAATAGGTGTTAATATAATTAGGACACTACCCTATGTGTATCATTTTAGGTTATACTGTATGACTTATACCATTAATTATATTAGTATTAGTATAATGGAACTAATGTTATACGCTAACATAGGTGAGAGTGTTATAATCTAATGTATGTAGGCTATCATATACTTCCCTATATGAGACTATATTATAGGTTATACATAATATCATAAATTATAGTTATTTATCATATAAATTATAGGTATAATACCTATAATTGCTTATGGAATAATATGTATAGGTGATAACTTATAGGTTGAGATGATACATGTCAACCTGTATGTAGGCTCATATTAAGAACCTATATGATAGGTGAATTGTGACAATACTTATATGATAAGGAATTAGTATAGCTATATTTATAATGATCTTATATTAGTACACACTCCCATATTATTATCATATGCTTTGTATAATATAATATGATTATATTATATGATTGGTAACTCATATAATGTACAGGTTATGTAATATTATGTTAATACTAGGTTCACCTTACTTACTAATATTATGATGGTGCTCAATTAATACCATGTTTATGAACATAAGATTGAGTCACACTTATGACTAATTGTATCATGACTAACTTAGACCTAATGTATAAGGCAAAATACTTATACATGATTGTCTTATGATATTACTTAAGATGAGTTATGATATAAGGTATATTGAGCATCAGGCCGGCCGATGAAGTAGTCTCATTAATTCTATTACTCTGTCTTCTAGTCATACTTCCCTTCATAAAGGTCAAGTATGGATAATATGAGTTATTGCTATTCCTACCCCCATACTAAATTCTAAATTATTTAATCTTCATAAATAAAACAATAGAAAAATATCGTTTATATGTACATATGTACATATTTTGCAAATAAAATATGCAAATACTTTCCATCATCTATCATAAGGTATCATTCTTCTTGCATATTCTAGAATCATAAAGTATCCTGGAAGTGCTTAATATCATAAGATATGCAGAGAGGTACTTACTTGGAAGCGGCAGGAAGAGGGCTTGATGTGTGTGTAGTGAGATGGTTACTGCTCTGATACCAACCTGCAACGCCCGCTTTTTTTTTCTTTTTCCTAAAGCGGCGTTACGTTAACATACTTAGGGCATGTAGACATCATAATGCAGCGGAAACTTTTAAACTTACTCCTACATGCACTTACTACCATTCCTAGCATCATAACATGGAAACTTGACATATTAACTTTATACTTAGCATCATATCATGTCATACTTAGCATCATGTCATACTTAGCATCATATCATGTCATACTTTAGCATCATGTCATAGAGTCACATTCAAGTACTTAATAGTAAAGGTAGAGTTCTATCATAAGACGAGCAACCATATTGCTCCTTGACCAAGTCACTATCACACACATTCTTTGATGTCCCTCCTGCTGCTTCCTTAGTGTCCCCTTGCGTGATCTGCGGTATAAGAAATAAGACTATAAGCACACAGGCTTAGTAAGACTCTTTCCTACTCACTAAAACCATTCATCTTTTCATCATGAGCACATAAGACATTAACATACTTAGTGCTTTACTTAGAACATAAGTCTTTTCATCACTTAGCATACATTCGTCATGGCATGATCATAACTTAATCATATTCGTAGCATGGCATAAACATAACCATAAAAACATTCATGGCATGACATAATACTTGGCATAGACATAACATCGTAAACTTTCATAGCATGGCATAATACTTGGCACAGACATAACATAATAAACCTAATTAAATCATGGCTTCAGAGATTAGCATGGGCAGAAATAAAATCATGGCATCCTAACTTAGCATAACACAATTAAATCATGGCATCCTAAACTAGTATGAACATAAATAAAATTATGGCATTCTAACTTAGCATAAACATAATTAAATCATGGCATCCTAAACTAGCATGAACATAAATAAAATCATGGCATCCTAAATTAGCATAAACATAAATAAATCATGGCATCACATATTAGCATAAACACAATTAAATCATGGCATCATATATTAGCATAAACACAACTAAATCATGGCATCATATATTGACATGAACATACTTTGCATAAACATACTTTTCCTAAACATACTTTTCATAACATAATGCATAACATGAATGGATGCATGTGGCAATTGCATATATATATATATATAAGGATGCTTAATCTTTAAAACATGCTTTTAAATACTTGAACATAATCATAACATTCATTGGGCCCTGGCTTGTACCACATTCATTCATCATATGCGCGCATCCCTAAGTAAATACGAGGTAGCTAATCTCGACCTACTAGGGTAAGGACAGCTTCATCGGTAGTCCCGAACCGTAAGGACAGCATCATCGGTAGTCCCGAACCGTGGACAGCTTCATCGGTAGTCCAGAACCGTGGACCTTACTTAGGTCCGGTACAAGCCCATAAAATAAAATAAAATGCTTTTACATGCTTTCTCATTCATCATCATTCATAGCATATTCATTCATTCATCATACTTAACATCATCATTATGCCTTAAAGGCATCATCATTCATAGCATATTCATTCATTCATCATACTTGACTTCCTTCATCATTTTCATTCTTAGACATGGCATATGTGCACATTAATCATGAAGCATGGCATACATATAACTTATTCATAAACATGACATACCTACATATCATTCATAAGACATGGCATACATACATAGCATTCATAAAACATGGCATACATACATATCAATCATGGATATCATTCATGGCATAATATGGCACATGTCTTAAACATTTATGACCTAATCATATCATTCATGGCATATAAACTAATGTTTTGGGTAACCTATACATAAGCATCTTGGTAGGTTTAACCCAACCCCTAGCCCTAGGTTATGTCCTTGGCCGAAAGTCCCCAAGGAACCCTAGATCCATAAACCTTCACAAAACTTCCAAACAACATCTCATACACATATACTAGGCCATAGGACCCCCTTTGAGTCCATACTTAAGGCCAACCCTAATCCTTTAGTCCTAATCTCACTCTTGGCCGAAACTTCAAGGCCATGGGGGGTATGGAAAAATTCCCTTAAATCCCCAAATCAATTGCTTAAACACCAACCATACCTTACCATAGGGCCATTGGGACCCTTACATGAAATAAGTCCTAACTTTCCACCCTATTAGGGTACTTGGCCGAAACCTATAAGGTCTCTAGGCCATGTGAAACATTCACATAAACACCCTCCATCTCCCTTATATCACGTTAAAACATAAAACATACACTTGAAGTTTGAGACCCAACCCTACACAAGGGTTCTTGATGTTGGCCGAAACCCTAGGGTATCCTAGGGTACCCCAAAAATTTCCAAAAATTATATTTAATCTCTAAACATCATAAGAGAGCATTAAACAACATTATCATGATTTTTGACATAATTATAGACCTTTAAATCATGGTGGCCGAAACCCTCAAGCTTAGGGTTCTTGGTTTTGTTTCTTTCATGTTGGCCGAAACCCTAGGGTGTCCTAGGGTACTCCAAAAATTCCCAAAAATTATACTTAACCTCTAAACATCATGGGAGAACATTAAACAACATTATAAGGATTTTTAGCATCATTATGGACCCTAAAACATTGTGGCCGAAACCCATAGGGTCTCTAGGTGTTGATTTTGTTCCTTTCATGTTGGCCGAAACCCTAGGGTGTCCTAGGGTACTCCAAAAATTCCCAAAAATTATACTTAACCTCTACACATCATAAGGGAACATGAAATAACATTATAAAGATTTTTAGCATAATTATAGACCTTTAAATCATGGTGGCCGAAACCCTTAAACTTAAGGTTCTTGGTTTTCCTTCCTTTCAACATCAAATCCAAAAACTACCCAATATATCATTCTAAAAATCATGGAAATTATAAGGAACTATTATAACACAGGTGAGGGAGTCTTACCTTGGGTTTCTTGATTTTTCGAACCTTGAAAGGGAAGGAAATGGTAAGATCTTTGGACCCTTGCCCCCCTTGTCCTTGTATCCTTGGAAGACCCCTTAGATCTTGGAGGTGAGACCTCTTGTGGAGTTTTTCCAAGGGAGAACCCTTCCTTGGGTGTTCGGCTAGGATGAGGGAAGGAGGAGTTTCGAAAATGCAAGTAATGGGAAGAAGAGGTAACTCCCAAAACCCCCCTTTTATAGCCCATTAAGAAGGTAAATGAAGAGTCTCTCCATGACCCTTCATCTTCTTCTATGCTTTAACCAATATCCACTTCATTCCCTCATAACATTACCTTGCTAGGTGAGTTGGTTAGTGCATACATGGTTGTACAAGAGGTCCAAGGTTCAATCCTTGGGCCATGCACCTTATTTTTATTTTATTTTTCTTTTTATTTCCCTAAAATTCCAATAATCCTTTAAAAATTCCCCCATAATTATGTTAATATTTCTTATTAAAATCCCTTTATATTTATACTAATTTTCACCTAAAATCCACCAAAAATTATGGTACTAGAAAGCCCATATAAGGCCCATTAGTGCCCTTTTTCCCAATTTAAATGAGAAAACATGGATTTTCTAGGCCAAAGTTCGTATTAATACCTCTAGGTCCTTCGGAAAATTATCTAGACATGCTTAATATTTTCAGAAAATATTAAGAGAATTTTCCGGGTCGTTACAGTTAACGCTCCCTGAGAGTACGAGCCTTTCTTCATCTGACTTCAGATGAGTCATTAATGCACCGGAGGCCTTATGGCAGATCCCCTCAAGGTTGTACTTGATTTGCTCTTTTTCTAGCAAGGCGGAAAGGGCCAGTCGGACGAGGAAAAGGATGTATGCTACGTTTTCCGCGCATCTGATGTCTGGCCTTCTGGATGTACCTCGTATCTTCTAGGCATCTCTATAGTCCGGCCTCCCGGACACGGCTTATGTGCGCACTACGTATGGGAAAACTGGATATAATTTATATACTCGCCGCGTGTCCGAACTCAGGTCTTTTGGACGTATCTCATCTATTTTGTGCGCCTCTCATGGATGGTTTTCTGGGGAAACAGTCGTCGCTTCAATTCCCTCGGCGAGGCTCTCAGGCGGCGCGTGGCGGCCCACACTCCCTAAGATGCCCTCGATCGGGAAGCCTCGGCGAGGCTCTCAGGCGGCGCGTGGCGGCCCACACTCCCTGAGATGCCCTCGACCGGGAAGGCTCGGCGAGGCTCTCAGGCGGCGCGTGGCAGCCCACACTCCCTGAGATGCCCTCGATAGAGAAGCCTCGGCGAGGCTCTCAGGTGGCGCGTGGCGACCCATGCTCCCTGGGATGCCCTCGACCGAGAAGCCTCGGCAAGGCTCTCAAGCGGCGCGTGGCGGCCCACGCTCCCTGGGATGCCCTCGATCGAGAAACCTCGGCTCCACGCATGACGGTCCATGCTGCCCGAGAGGTCACCCGACCGAGCGGCCTTCTTCTTGCTCTGCGCAAGCCCTTCCCTCGGATCGGCTCTCGGCCAGATGCATGATGGCCCATGCTGCCCAAAAGGTCACCCAACCGAGCGGCCTTCTTCTTGTTCCACGCAAGCCCTTCCCTCGGCTCGGCTCTAGGGCAGACACATAACGATGCATATTGCCCGAGAAGTCACCCGACCGAGTAACCCCAAGGCCGTTCTGCGGATTGGAATCCCCACGAACTCCTCAACCGGGGAGCCACACCCTCGTTCCACTCAGGCTACATCCCCGAGCCGGCCCCCAAATCAAGGTCGCGATGATTACCGCTCTTGGAAGCTCCAAGCGAACATGCTCATACTCGCCTCTCAATGGGCTACTGGTTCGACCCTCAATTAGGAGGCATGACCCCGCCCGGCACATCGCCCTAAGCTCACGGGTGGGCCGGAGACGGCTAAGCCCCCGCAAACTACGATCCTTTAACTAAGCACACCTCATCGGGTCCTCGAATGGTCTGAGGGACTAACTCGAGCTCGAGACACCCCTCGAACTCACCCAAGTCAGGGGCGCTAGGGGAACACCACCTATGTCTAAAGGCCAGAATGGTCGAGACGCCACGACCCTAGCTTAGCAAGCGCCGCCTCCCCTGCGAGAGAAGAGCGGCCGACCCCACCATCGTTCTAGCAACAACTATGCAAAAGTACAAACACGAGAAAAAGAAGACAATAAAAGGGGAAAAGCAACATCCATGGCAAACCGTTCGGCCCGATCGTGTACATCAGGTAGAAAAAAGGGGGCAGACCTACAACTACGGAGGAACCATCGAAGGTTGCGACGAGGCTCCACCCGGCGCCTTGTCGCGCCCCTCACGGGTTGCTGGCACCTTAGCCTTCCGAGCCTCATGACGTTCGCGCCTCCGCAGAAGGTCGCTTTGGCAGGCTGTCAATTCCTCCTCCTTGCCCTTCAAAGTGGTGAGCAGCATAACAGCCGATTGGTTGGCCTCCAGAAGATCTGCCTGGGCCTTGGCCAACTCTGAACCTGCTTGAAGTTCACGGGTCCAGGCTTGGTGCTCACTTCGCTCCAAGTGAGCTAGTTGTTGACGCAATTGAGCATCAGAGGCTCGAGCTGCGCTCAGCTCTGTCAAAAGTTCCCGGAGCTGCGCCTCAGCATAGGCGGCCCGCCCCTGAAGGGCCGCGTTCTCGGAACGCAGTGCAGTCCAGGCTTCCTCATTCAGTTGAGGCTGTGTGCAGCGAAGCTGAGCTTCCAGTGCCTCCCGACGGGACTCTAACTGACGAAGGGATCAATTCTGGGCAGCGAAGGAAATGCCCATGTCATATAGGGCTCCGGTCAACTGCAAAAGAAGTGAAGGGTCAATCAGGGAAAAGGTCGAGCGAGCAGGAGCTATCAGAGAAACATACCCGACAGGCGTCCGCGACCAGGCCGTCAATACGGGCGATAGGGTCTTGACGGTCGAAGGACCGAAGACCTTGGTACACGTGGTCGCTTAGGGGAGCATGTAGGTGAACCACCCTAGCTGATCCTAGTGGCTCAGGATCCGGAAACTCATAAGCAACAGAGGGATCCGCTCGCGAAGGGAGAACGAGATGTATCGAGCGAAGATCCGGGGCTGATCAAGAAGGGAAGGAGAGGGGCAACGGACACCCCGCTAGTCGAGCTAGGGGAGACAAGGGGGACGGAGGGGTGACCAGGCCCCAGGGCTGAGGAGACAAGGGAAAACGGTGTAGGCACCAAGGAAGCAGGAGCTCCTGGCAGAAGGGCAGGGTGAGGTTGGCCCTTCGGCTCGCTTGAAGGAGCCAGTCGGGGCGAAGGGGGCGTGGGCAAGGTGTCCCTGGCATTAGGAGGGGCAAGGACAACCGGCGCAGCCACCGACGGAGCAGGCGGGCTCGCCATTGAGGAAGGAGAGGGCACAGTGCCAGAGGGAGACGAGCAGTCGCGGGAATGGTCTGGGTGACGACTGGGCCCCAAGGTGGAAGGATCTGAGGGCAAAATCTCAATATCAGAATCTAGCGCCTCTTCGTCTAACACCTCGCCCTTATCTGCGGATAGGACGGCGGTAGGGTTTGATGCCGGAGAAGGAAATGCCGGGGTGACGGGCGGAGCGGTATCAGAGGGAACAGGGATAGGCTCCGAAAGCAGGGCGGCCATCGCCGCCCCATATACAGCCGCCCTCTCTTTGGCCTCCGCCGTAAGGAAGCCACGCAGCATCTTGAAAAGAGCGTCGGGACACTAGAGGGGATGGTTGGAGGAAAAGGGGGAAGACGAAGGAGTATGATGAAAAGACAGAGGCGGTGAGGAAGACAGTCGCCTGAGTCTATATAGGGGACAGCAATTAATCTCAGCCGTTGGTGGAAAGGTCGTGGATAATGGCCAATCCTACGCCCGAGCAAAGAGGCATGGGCAGGAAATACGGAAAGGCAGCGAAGGATCGTTTCGCTGCCCAGGGCAGGCAGGCCATAATCTGACGCCTGAAAGGCCCATAATCGCGGGACACGTGGCCCTAAATGAGCTGGATGTTCAGAAGGTAGATGGAATAATTGTCAACCTCGTAATTCGAACGAGAAGGGAATAAGGGAGGCCAAAACTCTCGCGGGCCAACTCCCGCTAATCCCTTGGCTCGAGCCATGAGCGGACGTGTGGCGGCCCATGCTCCCCGGGTCCCACTCGGCCAAGAGGCCAAAACTCTCATGGGCCAGCTCCCGCTAATCCCTTGGCTCGAGCCCCGAGCGGACGCGTGGCGACCCATGCTCCCAGGGTCCCACTCGGCCAAGAGGCCAAAACTCTCACGGGCCAGCTCCCGCTAATCCCTTGGCTCGAGCCCCGAGCGGACGCATGGCGGCCCATGCTCCCCGGGTCCCACTCGGCCAAGAAACCAAAACTCTCACGGGCCAGCTCCCGCTAATCCCTTGGCTCGAGCCCCGAGCGGACGCATGGCGGCCCATGCTCCCGGGTCCCACTCGGCCAAGAGGCCAAAACTCTCACGGGCCAGCTCTCGCTAATCCCTTGGCTCGAGCCCCGAGCGGACGCGTGGCGGCCCATGCTCTCCGGGTCCCACTCGACCAAGAGGCCAAAATTCTCACGGGTCAGCTCCTGCTAATCCCTTGGCTCGAGCCCCGAGCGGACGCATAGCGGCCCACGCTCCCCGGGTCCCACTCGGCCAAGAGGCCAGAACTCCCACAGGCCGCTTACCTCTAGGTCTCTCCGCCATAGGTTCCGATCAAAGGACCAGATCCTCGCGCTGAGACACAAGCCAGGATCCCCCGCGCGCGCCACGAAGACCGAAAACCCTCGCAATTAAGCACTAGAAAGGGGATAGCCGTCCCGCGGGCTGGAGCCACGCTCATCAATAAGCGTTGCACCCGGTTCACCCACACATCCATCATGATCGAAAGGGAACACAACTCAAGCAAGTAAAAAGGAGAGCGTCACATTTAGAGGCTTAAGCGCTTTACAAAAAACAGGGCGGGAAGCCCCTCGTACATGGGAAAATAGGAAACGCAGAGACACTAGTCTCACCTGAAGGGTCGGTCGATCACGTCTGGCAGGTCCTTACACAGGTCCGGGAGCCGGACCGCGTCAGAGGGCATATCAGGGGGTAAATACCCACCAAGCCTGAGTTGACGAACTACGTTAAGGCCATATTGCATCATCACCTCCATGAACCGCTGGGAGATCTCGGCAGCATGGGTCGGAGCATTCAGACATGCCAATTGGTGGGCCTCTAATCGACCCGCTTCAGCCTCTTTATAGGTGCGCAGCTCCGCTAGCTCAGCCTGTAGGGCAGCCCAGGACGCCTGCCGCTCACGCAGTTCCCCTAACTCTACCTGAGCCGCATCCCAAGCTGGACGGAGGCCCCGCAAATCCTGAAGTTGATTCCTAAGCGAATCCGTCTTTCGCTTTTCAGCTGCCAGTTGCGCCCGAAGGGGCAAAATCTCCTCGTTAGCCCAGTGGAGATATGATCGGGATCTCAAGAGCTCCGTCTGCAACTCGCCCTTGCGTTTGCGATCATGGAGGCGAGCTTGCTCAACCTGGATCATGCGCTCTTGCGCTCAGACCGCCTCAACGTCGGCAGCAGCAATTTGAGCTTTGGCGATCTCCAGCTCCTCCTGGGTCTGGCGCAACACGTCCTGCAGGCCGATAACCTTTGCCCTCAATCCGTTCAACGAGTCGTCATCAGAAATCAGCTGGGTGTGGCGGAGTCGAGCCTCCAGGTCTTCCACACGCCTCTCAGCGCGACACCGGGCCTTGGCGTGAGTCAGCATAGCTACACTCATGCTGTAGCTTTGGGCCCAAGACTGCAAGAAACAAACCCGTCAGCAAAAGAAGGGATGAGGTACGCCTCAATCGACGGACGCATACCTGAGTAGCCAGGGACATGAAGTCGTCCGCCCCGACATTGTGGCTCACTGAGCCGCTTGCCCGCAAGCCGGCCATGAACCTGTCCGAGATCGGACCATACAGTCGGACGTCCCTCGACCGCCTGGAGGTGGTGCCGCTCGGCGGAGTCATGCTCAGACGCCAGTCAGATAACGAGGGTGATAGCATATGTAGCAGGCCTTCACTGACAAGCCCTTCCTGGCAAGGCGGGGATGCCTCCCTCAAAGGCAACACCGTCAGCTCCATTGGTAGCACCGCAGAAGGAGGTGCGGTAGCATCGGGAGGGCGGCAGTCGACGCTTCACCCCTCCGTCTTTTGCTAGGACGACTGGAGGAGGCCCTCAAGGGGTCGGACGGGGCGGACGCAGAGCGGCGCCCCTAGGACGCCGCAAGGAATGGCTCAGAGGCCGGGTATCCTCTGAGCCCGACTAAGGAGTTTTCTCCTCCTCAGAAGAGGAGGCAAGAGAAGGAGAACCGGATGGAGAAGCTTCCTATTCGACCTGCAAGGCTGCGCGCCACCCTTGCACGGCCCGTTGCTCCGCAGCCTGCACCCGCTGCTCCCTTATCACTGCTCGGAGACGCGCCTCCGTTTCCTCAGCGGTCCCTAACCCGTAACCCCCCTCGGAAGCAGCCGGGTACATCATCTCAACTGGCCAGTAAGCGGAAGTCAAAAGAAAAAGCAGCAAAGGGCAAGAAGGAAGAAAAAGTCACTTACTTAAGGAAGCAGGTCGGATAAATGGCGCCGGACTGAGGCCAAATGCGGACAAAATGTTCTCGGCCAGGAGCGGCCCGACTGGGAAGTGCCTATCCCTGAACAAGGAGAGGGCCCGTTCGAAGGTAGGAAACTTCCGGGGATCCGTGTGATGGGGAGGCATTGTAGGAAAATTCAGTCGGAAGTTAAGGGGCCAGGTCGGGAAGGCCACAGGGCGGATGAAAAATAACCTTTCCTTCCAACCCCTGCTGGAGGAAGGGAGGGGGGAAAGGAAGGAAGTCCCAGAGCGAGCTTGAAAAACAAACTTGCCCCATTCCTGCTTCTTCAGATAGAAAAAGTGGTGGAAGAGTTCGGCGTGCGAGGAGAGACGATACAACAGGAAGAGGATGGCAGACCCACAGAGAAGACGAATGGAGTTGGGGGTCAGTTGAGACAGATTGATGCGGAGATAGCGGCATACTAAGGCAATGAAAGGATGGATGGGGAAGCGCAGGCCCACCTGCAGGTGATCCCGCGAAATGGTAATGTAGTACCTCGGAGGTGTGGCTGGTTGGTCTGAAGGAGAAGGCAACTGAACGTCATGGTCAGGCGGAATGTGAAACTCCACCTTAATAGCCTCGAGGTCGCCACGGGTAAGAATGTACCTCGTCGTGACATACCAGGGATGGGGGTTGCGAGACAAAGAAGCCATGGGGACATAGAGAAGGTGAGAGGACTAACCTGCGAGAGGAAGCGACGAGCGCCAAGGAATGGCCGCAACCCTAGCCGGAGAAGGGAAGACAATACGCCAGAATGAAAGACGAGAGGGCTTTACGCAGTTATGTAGGTGACAGGGCCACCTGGTGGTGGGCCACGACAGAGGCGGCGGACAGTAACAGCCGCTTGAGCAGGCCCAGTGGGGCCTAGGAAACAAAACACCTCGCGCCCAACCTCGTTCCTCGGGGAACGAGCGGAAAATACCTCGGTGATTGGAGAAGGAATGGGGAAGAGACACGTGGAACCCTCCCCGGTTGTAAGCAGTAGTAAGGAGAACTCCCAAGCCGCTTAGGGATATGGAACCGTCAGCAGTTAAAAGAAAAACAAGGTAGCTTCGTCAACCGATCGGGACCCCTAGGCTTCGACAGGCTCGCAGAGAAGCCCCTCAACGAGACTAAGACCCCCTGGCGTGCCAGGCTTACGTGAGCCGAATATGGTCCAGTCAGTCGGAATCGCCGCCTCCTTCGACTAGACTCGAGGGGGACGCTTGTGACCCCGACCTTGCCTACGGGTAGGGGCATAGGTCGGGCCCACCGGCCAGCCTGACGCCAAGAAGGCCTGGCAGACAGGTCAACAACCAGATCCATGGGTAGGTCCCCGCGCCCGTAAACCCCTCCAAAGGGAGGAGGGGGGGATGGGGTCTATCAGACTATCGACGAGGGCGGCCGGGCCACCTTTCAGCCAGCCGACCAGATAAATGCTTAGTGGCCCGTACTCTTCGAGCTTACCCCGACCTAGAGCAGGATTTGGCACCACCAGCAGGTAGCTATCCACACACTCTCTCTATGGCCATCACTCAGACTGGATATTCAATTCGGATCAAATTTGTCTCGTGGTAACCCCCGACTCAGGGCGTACCCTGCGCTCCCTCTCTCTACCAGTCGGATGCGTGGCGACCCATGCTCCCTGGTCCTTACCCAACTTGGTCCCCAACATTCGGATCTGCCAGTCGGCGCTCGGGGTATGGGATGTCCCGACCTTACGCCCCCTCACATCCTTACATCCAGGGGTACGACCCTGTTAACGGGGTTCCTTACGCCTTATCTACCTCTGACATCTTCTGGCGGTCAGTCCGCGCATCCAGTACCCTCGTACTGCGCACCCAGTACTCACGTACTGCTAGAGCATCCCGCGCCATGCCACGCCGCTCCTCAGTGCTCCATATGAGCTGACAGCTACCACATCCTTGTCCCATCAGTACGAATAAGGGTTGTCAGCTCCCCCGGTTATATAAGCTTGGCACTCCCCTACCACAGGTACGCGCGTGCGAGTTCTCGCATCCCTTGTCTCATTTCAATTCAGTTTCCACTCGTCTGCCCTCGGAGACTGACTTGACCGTCGGAGTGCCTGATCGGGGATTTCCCCGGCGGGTTCGCTGACGACCTCTGTTTTGCAGGGACGTGGCAAGGCGCAATCGGCAACCGACCACCTCATCGGCTCGTGCCACCCTGGAGGCCCGTCTGGCCCATGGGACCGCCACCCCACTTCGCGACAGGATCATCTGTATTTTCTCATTTTCTGAAAAATGACTTTATTTGATTCTTTAGTTTTTCAGAAAATACTATATCTTTTTTTTTTGAAAAACAAGCTTAAAAAATACAAATCAAATATATTTTTTTAAAAATTACATTTTTACAAAAAAATAAAAATGAAAAATAAACTTACTAAACACCCTTAAAATAACAATAAATCATCCTCCGCTACGTCATAATCCAGGGGCACAGCGTGGGCAAGTCGATCTCTATAAAAAGTGACATTATTACTAATTGGAGCGTTTTTGCAACAGTGTCCACATACGGACCATGTATTTTTTGCTTTCTTTTTGTCAATTAATTTTGTTTATTTGAGAACACATCCGACGCCCAATCAACTCCGCTCCGCTACTTTACACCGTCGCCACTCGTTCGACAGTGCCTGATTCCGTCCCATTCGTTAGTCTCCCTCCGATCGATGGGCGGTTCCTCAGCCGGAGCGCTGGTGCCTTCCGTGTCCAAGACGGAGGAGATGGGGGCTTCGGTCGCACCCCCCGCAGTCTCCTCCTCGGAGACCACGGACGTCGCCGGAACGCCAGCCGCGCCGGAGGGAGATAAGGTACCTGACGGAGCTCGGGATCCGGCGCCCGCGGCGTCAGAGGAGGAAGCTGAGCGCGACAAGGATCTTCGCTGCCCTATCTGCATGGGGGTCATCAAGGACGCCTTCCTGACGGCCTGCGGCCACAGCTTCTGCTACATGTGCATTGTCACCCATCTCAACAATAAGAGCGATTGCCCCTGCTGCGGAATTTACCTCACAAAGAATCAACTCTACCCAAATTTCCTTCTCAACAAGGTTAAATTCGCTTGCTAGTTATCTTCTATTTATTTGTTTTCCTGCTCGACATTGGAGATTATTTTATTTTTGATTTTCAAGACCTATTTGATTTTCATATGGTCGCAGAAACAATTATCTAACAATTCAGCTATGCACAATCGACTATCAACCGTTTCATGCATTACGTTTATATTATAGCAAGATGAGCTTGGATTGGCGTGAACCAAATGTGTTCTCACCATTGTAGAAGTCATTATCGGAAGGAAGCCAAGTCAAACTGATGTAGGTTTGTAGCACCAATGAATATTTGCTGATTGATCTAACATTCGACGTGTAATGCTACTATTGCATGTTTGGTTTCAATATGCACAATTACATGAAGTTTCTAATTTCCATCCTAAGGAAACATTTACACAGATGCTTTATCTCAATGTAAGGAGATACTGAGAAAATGGAGAGGTAGGGAATGATAAACAGTAGAAAAACTCCTATTTTATGAATTGATTGGAAAATTATTAGGGCAGAAAGAGCTTTGTGGCATAGGGCTGAACATTGTCACTGAATCAATGGTAAGTAGAGGAGAAGGTAAAATGGTCCGAAACACTGCTATGATTCTGGCTGTCTACAAAATTGACAAAGTTCATTTTTGTTGGCATACTGGAAAATCTATATCTGAGTGGATACCTATTTAATAGTGATCTTAACATGTTTATGTCAAATATTTATCCTATCATTGTGATGATCCTAATTTCTCACCAAAATAATCTATCATGATTTGTTAAGAATTATGATAGTTAAAGGATTATATGCTTCTTGAGAGTCATTGACTTATGGAAGGAGGATATGTTTCGGCAAAGGTTGTGATTCCTAAGCCCTTGATGGGTCTAGCTCTTTTAATCATAGGCTTTAAAGCTCATTACCTTACATGAAAGTAGAAGAGTCAAACATTGTGCTTTGTGCTTGGATGCTTATTGTAATGTTATTAAACAAATGTCCTATAGCTACTTGAGGAGGCCTATAGTTGGAGTTGTTTCACAAATTAAGTGTATTTGGAACCTAGAAGCCATTTGCAATCTTTGAATTCCTATACACTTTTGTGATATGCACGGTGGAGGTAATACAATATTCAAGGTTATGTAGTTGACCCACTATATAGTGCATATGCAGTTTGCAGAAGTCACGATATTAAACTAGTATTTAGATTGATAAAATAGGGATTGCCAACTAAGATTTAGATTGTAAGGTAAAGCAATACAAAGGATAAGCATCATGTTAACATATACCAATAAGACAAGAAGGAAATCATTAAATAACATTCACCCATGTTTTAGCCCCTTCTTTAAACTTGTTTCCCTATTCAAAACTTATAAACGCCTATTTAATCCCTGTTCCTGAAATGGACACATAATCATTACATTATGTTATTATCCACTTAACTGTGTAAAAAATGGTGTTATAGAAGCAAGTAAGCAGGAGAGAACATCTGTTGAAGAACCCCCAATCCATTTGAAATCTCATTCTGAGCTGGGGTATCATTCCTCAATTGGAAAGAGATAATATTGCATCGTTAGCTGCCTACATGCCGTATTGAAGGTACTGTGAAGGAGGAGAAGGAAGAGGAGAAGACAAATAAAATTAGGAAGAGGATGGAAGAAGAGTACTTACCGGTGAAGCCTAGTTGATTGAGAAATTGGTTGTAGGGAAATTGAATCAGAGTTGTTCCATCATTTTTCAAATGAAGTAGGTGCCGTTGAGTGATGTCCACAAGTGCTTTTTTGTGATGAAGTCCAAGAGAGATGTGCCATGAGTAATGGTGTTGTGATGAAGCGAGTGATGCCGTTGCGAGTGACACTACCACAAGTGACGCTGCTATTGTTTTATTGTTCCCCTAGCAACCTAGCCATAGTTTTTTTTGTTCCATGTGGTCATTTTGGTTGTTGTCCTCATTGCATGTGGAGGAAAGAAGAAGAAATGCAACTGTTATTGAGGAAGATGTTCTATGGTCTTAGGTATTATCGCATGCCAGTTGATGCCAACTGACACAGAAAGATATTTTAAATTGTGCTCCAATTCACTTCTAATCTATCCCCAAGAACACTCCTAACTTCTTTCCTTGCTAGTTGCCCAGGATATTGATATTTTTTCCTATGATTCTACACCATCTAAAATATAGATCATGGTAAAGGAAAAACTTATTTCATTCTCATATCACAGCTATCAAGTGAGGAAGGAAGGTTGGCCGATTTCCAAAAACCTTCTCTAAGCAAAACTACAAGATCATACCATAAGAGAGCCATATTACAGTCCAAACAAATAACACCTTGTTAAAGCTCAAACTTGAGAAAAAGGTATTGTCTATCGTATGATGACTTACCAAGAAGAGACTTAACATCCATAACTTGACGAGGGCTTCTGGAATTCTTCACAGTTATGACCCTAGGTGGATGAAGGTTGCTCCATTTCAAACCATGAGAAACTCCCTTACCGACGCTTAAGAAAAGTGGAAGCTTAAATCTCACCTAGGAGACTAGATCTAGGAGACTAGATTGACTCACTCAAGGATTTGAATGCAGAAGATTTGCTTGACTCATGAAATTCTTTGAGAGTTGGTTTAGAAGTTGTTGCCTAAATAATAGAGAAGGAAAATCTATGAGTTGGGCTCATCGATGACGAGGAAAGGAAAACAAGAACTCATCTCAATTTAGAGGGGATTAGTCGCTGCTCACTACCAAAGGAGAAGCAACATCACTGCACTACAATGGAGGAGAGAATTGATACCACTATACTTCTTCAATGACGCCTTATGAGATAACCTTATTGAGGTCTATCGACCTCCAGCTTGAGAATGAAGGTCGAAGCTCATGGGGAATATGAGTAGTTTCTAGGAGATTAGGATGGGAGAGGGGCTGGGCTCAGTTACTTGTTTGAGTCCAAATTAAACCCAATTTAAGACAGATTTGATCTCAACACTATACCCTTATTTATATATCCAATTATATCCCTAACAAAACCCAATTAGAGCCTTAAATAAACCTAAACTGATTTGGTTTAACCCAATTAGTAAATAGACGAACAACTGACCATAATTTAAAATGGAATGGGATAAAATTGATAGAATATAGTAGGTTATTAGTTGCCACTACTTTTTTTTTTTATTCCTGAGTATTGATCTCTAATATATCAATCACCATTTAGTTCTCTTTTACCATTTGACATGTTTAATCTTGTGCCTTGTGATGCTTGAATTGTCATTAATGTTAGTTCATGTTCAAGGTAAGCACTAACCTAAGCTGTCTTTTACTTTAATTTCACTAAAAATATCCAATCCATTATGGAAATGTTTAATGTAAAGTTCATTCAACAAGTATAATTGAACAAGTATTAAAGGATAAGTAATGCAAATTAGGAATTTACTTATAATAGTGTTTTGTTAGGTACTTTTTAGGAGAGTAAATCTCTAAAGATTGTCCTTGAGGTGGTAATTGTTATATTTAGGATCATAGGGAAATTTTGGATAAAATGTAATTTAATTTGGCTTCTGTCCTAGTTTGCAATTTTTTTTTCTAGTTTGATTGAGTCTTTTAAAGTATGTGTCTTTTTTTGGAATCTACCTCCCTTTCAACAAGCTTATGGGGTTTGGGTTTGTGATGTTTTATGCATAGGCTAGTATTCGTTTTCAACATTTTTCTTGTGTTAATGTTATATTCAATCTCCTGGGTTTGATATGGACTTTCTTTATTAAAGTAGATGAAAACAAGTTGCCTTCTCTATGAATTTTAGGCCTAAATCCACTTATGAATCACTAATAGATTGTGTGTCTTCCCTCACACTAGAATGTCTTTGTAACTTTTGAATCTTGAAGACAATTAAGAGTGATTGTTTTTTAGGTTTATAAGTTACTATATACTTAGTTGTTATGGTGACAAATTTTTTCAATTTTGTTTTTGTAGGGGTTTCAGTCTTATATAGAATACAAGTAGGATGGTTGAAATGGAGAAGAGCATCAGGTCTTCTTTGTGATCGTAAAGTATCTCTAAAACTTAAAGGAAAGTTCTACAAAACGGTAGTTAGACCTGCTTGCTATGTTATATGAAGTTGAATGTTTGACTATAATTTGAGCATTTGAGCAGAAGATGCAAGTTGCAGAGATGAGGATGTTAAGGTGGATACGTGGACATACAAGGATGGACCGGATAAGAAATGAATACATAAGAGAAAAAGTAGGAAAAAACTCACATATTTAAGATGGTACAGATATATACTTAGTTGATTAATAAATGCTCTAGTTAGGCGATATGAAACTATGACAAGTACACAATGTTGTAAAAATCGGCCTGGGCGGGCGCCTAGGCGCCGCCTAGGCGCCAATCGGCCCCCAACCGCTCCGATTTTGTGCGAATCGGCTGGTTGTGGCGGGCGGCCGCCTAGGCGGCGCCTAGGCGCCCTGGGCGGCCTGGGCGGGGCCTAGGCGGCCTAGGCGGCCTGGGCGGCCTAGGCGCCCCCAGGCCATTTTTTTTAATTTTTTAAAGAAAATTTGATAAAAAAAATATAGAAAAGGTGGGATTTGAGAAGAAATTAGGGTTGTGGACAAGCATATGCATATTAGTTGTTCTTGGATATTTATTTGATTAAATAGCTGCGTTGGATAGGTAGGAAGTTTTGCAATATCAGTTGTTGAAAATATTAAAGGTGCACTTGGTTGGCCTGAGGATGTACTTTTTGACGTGAGCATTGGTGCATGGACTGGTGTTCTTCCAAACTACTTGATGAACAACCATCAATTTCACCTTGATATTTATAATGAGCAAGATCATATCAGCAAGCTTATATCTTTGAGGAAGATGTTAAACATTTCCACACGGTCAATTTAAACACTTTAAGCTTCTTGTCATTTTGAATTATCTGATTAAGTTCAGAGGAAATATTATTGTCATTTTGTTACTAATCCACTATAGTCAATGTTTAATTGGTTGGTATATACCTGTTTTATTATACTTTTAGTAGGCGAAATGATAGAAATATCTTAAGCTAAAGGTCCAAAGGAGACCATACATTTATTCATAATACCATTAACTGGACTCCTTATAAACAGTAAAAACGCCTAGGCCCCGCCTAGGCCCCGCCCAGGCCGCCTAGGCGCTAGGCGGTAGTTCTCCGCTCGACTACCGCCTAGCGATTTTTACAACCTTGCAAGTACACACATTACATGAGGAAGACCAAAGAAACTTGATTAGCAATGATAAAATAGGATAAAATTTATTAACATATAAATGATGATATAGAGGTCAAGGGTAAAGTTGAAGGGGAACTTTAACACATCGGTAAAGTCAGTCGTGTGACTTAGTGGTCACGAGTCTGAGTCTCGGAAATAGTCTCTTGCAAAGCAGGATAAGGCTGTATAACCCTTCCCCGGGACCTTGCATTGGCAGAAGCTTCGTGCACCGGGCTGTCTATTTTTTTAAGATGATGATATAGTAGGGAATAGAGACCAATGACATAAAATGATTAATATAGCCTACACCACCTAGTGGAATAAGGTTTGGTGGTGGTGGTTGTTTATTTCATCCCATGCCATTGTGTTATATTCCTATATTGTTATAGTGGGCTTGAACACTTGGGCTAAAATTCGCTTTAGAAGAATTTGTCTTAACAAATTGCATTAACTCAATATAGCTAACCAATTGAGAATAGGATTTAGTGGTCTGTCAAAACTAAATACATGTACCTTAACATGAATAGGCTTATATCTGTCATTATTTTTGGAAAATAATATGATTCTCCTGTAAACATAGGATAATGGGATTGTGGACAAGGTGACTATTATCTATTGAGAAATGTGTATATGAAAATTAATTCATTAACACAATTTGTACAGTCCAATCTAGCTTCCATCAATCAGACCTTGACCTTTATATAAGCCTAGTTAGGTTTATGTCCCTTACTCTCAAAAGATTCATATCTCAGATATCTAGTGGGGCAATAGTGGTGTTCCCTTTTAATTTATTACGTTGACCTAAGCAATGATGGTGTAAATTTATATTGTGGACTAAAATTTAATGGAAGATGGTTAAATTAAACAAGAAACTATTTATATTATATTTTTTTTTGTGTTGATTTTTCAATTTGACAAATGGATGATAAACTAGGGTAAGATTGTATCTATGAATTTTAAGAGGAAAATTAATTAATTTTTAAATTTGAACTAATCGACTAATTAAATTTCAGAAATCTTTAGAAGATAGATTATGATTTTATTGAGATATGCAACCTTATTTTGATGTTGAAGTTACCTTAAGATCAAGCCTTGATCAATGAATAAAGGGATTGCTTTTGGTGTTTCTCCTCTCTTACATTTTTATAACTAGCTGTACACGGTTACACCTGATCTAAACCATCCTTCTTTTAGTTTTCAATTTTTCCTTTTTGCAAGATCTGTTTGAAATTACCCTTGGATTGGATCCAAGAGTTGGTATACTAGTACCCAATGATGACCACTGCTCCAACAACACTTTTATTTATTTTTATATTTTTTGTAGCATTTTTTCACTTTAAAAAAAATTCATTTATTATGTCTTTATTTTTTTGCTAGTTTAACCACAATCTATTACTAAAAAATGTATCATATTTTCTATGTTGTGGCTAGATTATCATAAAAACTTATTTTTGTTGGGATCTACTAGGCTCATAATGGTGGTGCAATAGAAATATAGATTTTTTATTTGGCCTATTTAATCCAACCTATAAATTTGAAAAGAAGACACATACAAAAAATAATTAAGTCCGTAACTCATGAGTCAAAACAATTCAAACATGTATTCTCGACATTGTCCACATGGTGCAATTCCCTTGAGTGTAGCATTGGAGGTGCTAGCGTCTTGTTGACATCCAATGCCTTCCAAAAGGAGGTCATCATTCAAGCCTTGAGCGATCACTAGAGGAGTTGATCAACTCTTGAATTAATCCACCATCATTTGATACAAAGGAGGGAGAGAAAGGGGGTTCAAGTTCAACTACCTTTGGTTATCAAAAGGAGTGGTCGATCACCCCTTTTTAATTGGACTATTTGGCCAAGAGGAGAGAGAGAAAAGTTTTAACTTGAATCTTTCCAACTCCCCCAATTTATTGCATACCTCAATTACTCTTATAAGGTAAAATATGTTCTCTTTCAATTGAAGGATAATTATTAATTAATCCAATGAATAATCCTATTGAAATCCAATTCTACTTTTCAGATTTCTAGAATTTTTAATGGGACTTATAGAAAGCTAATAGACCATAGTTGAAAATTGATCCCTATAATTAAAAGCCAATTAACTCTTAATTAATTTTTTAATATAGTCCTCTAATGAATATAATAGATTAACTACTTAATTTATTACAAAATAATCACTCTAAGTAATAAATTGTGTTCCAACTAAATTCCTTTTTTCTTCTTCTTTTGATTATACTATGCAAGTATGTGTTAGAAACTCATATCTTGTGTGTGTGACTCTGTAGCCTACTAGAATTATTAGAAGATCAAACTCTTAGGTCCCACATGCAGATCTTTTTTTTCGATTTATATACATAGGTAATGGACGATCTCTAGTAAAATATCATTAATTCCTAATATTCTAGAAGAACATATTAATCCATAAAGCCTTGCTACGCAATTCGGTGCTTTTATTATTGCATGTCATGGCATGGCCTAGGATATGGAAAATTGTGTATCCCTTCAACCCACATCATATTGTCATTCAATTTCTTGATGATCCACTTGTTAGAAAGTGAATCTTGTCTCAATTCCACTTGTATTGTGCATAGAATCCTTAGATGATCTTCAATCAAATGGATAAGTAATATATCTCCTACCAAGGGTGATCTTTGTCGAGCAAGCACCGCACCAACGATTTTTAATAATGCTACATATATGTATAAATTTTGTCTCACACCCTGTTGGATCAATATACTAATAGATACTACATAAATTTTTATAACTATTGTTCAAATAAGAGTTACATAACAGAATAATTTCATTAATAGTGCAATTACGTATTAGATGCCCATATTGTTAACGTTAATTGGCTTATCACTTATCCCAAGAGCTACAGCTGTTAAGAGATTGATCAATTTCATATGCTTAATATTCCCCTTTATGTGGGTGTGGTATACTTTATTTGATTTAATAAAATATTAACACATGATTCGATGATAATTATTTTTGACACTCTTAGCATTCAAACTATAGACTATGTTAAAATTAATTAATCAATATTTATTCTTAAGCTTAAGTTGTAAAGAGACCAATTTTTTATTCTTAATATCTCAAAAAGTATTAAAAATGAGATAGATAGGAAAATTCCACTCTTTTAGTCCCAAATCTTAAAAATGAGGTTTCTTAAATATACTTAAGTACACACTTAAGTTTGTTGGCATTTTTGGTTGGATCAAACTCTCTCTTGTGATCATGGTGTGAGGGGGCATATTAAAAAGTGGAAGTGAGACGAAAAAGTGTTGACACAATCGATCCTTTTGGTGAGTGGGATTGATAACAGATTTTGATATTTAGGCAGCGAGTTTATGATAGGATTTATTCTTCTATTTGATATATGTATTTGAGTCATGTAGTATTTGGAGAAATGCATATGGAGACTTGGCATAGCTAAGGTCGGTTAATAACTCGATGGCCCGAGGTCTATGAAGATCAAAGAATGATGACATGTAGCATTCGAGGGACCCTAGTATGAGGAGCATTGGAATGTGACAGAGTCGAGGAAGTGAACTACATAGGCAAAAGGCATGAAGAATGAGGAGCGGAGGGCTCGAGTATATCTGAGAGACATACCTCGATGGTAGATGACTTTAGGCCACAAGTATAACTCTTGTGAGTTGAGTGTTGAGAGTAGATCTCAATATAAGTGAACTCAACCTTAAAATTGATTGTAGTTGAGTATCTAGTTAATTTATACTTGGAAAATTCAATACCCTAAAATCTGATTATGGATTGAGGGATTGTGGTTTTGTCAATGATGGACCTTAATTGACTGATGGTTGAAACAGTTGATACCCCAAAAGCTATTTGAGGTTTGGGGATTGTGGTTATTTCAAGTCGATTGATGATGGACATCATCCAACTGGTGGTAGCTAAGTCGATTAGGCAATGGATAGCGAACACAATATTTTTGTTCATGGACTAGTCGACTACATCGGTTGATTGATGGAAGTAACAGTAGACAATGTGGAAAGAGTCATTGATAAAGTAACAATAGTCAAATGTGCTAACAACTACAGAAGTATATTCCACTAATGAATGGCCTAGTCGATTGATAGGCGTTGAACAACAATGGTAAGGATGAAGGCTTATAAAAGGACTTCAAGTAGATTTGAAGCTAACGTTCCCAGACTCAATTCAAGCATTCTTTGGGCTTTCTTGTATACATTTGAGAACCTTCTTGTGATCTTCATTGTCATCAGATCAAGAGCATTGTAAGAGGTTTCTCCACTCTAGTAATTGAACGAGAAGGAGAAAAGTAGTGGCTGATTCAGGGTTGATCCACCTGAAGCATCAGTATTCCGTGAACTAGGAGCCATGGGCTGCTAAACCATGTTACATCATAGTGTGCTTGAGTTTGTTCTCATTTCTTTATTTCCGTTGCATTTTATTTTGTTTTAACTTTACTGAGTAATTAACAAGAACTGTTTAAGTTGTGAATTTAGGGACATTCACTATTCAGCCCCTCTAGCTTGATCGTCATGGTCCTAACAAAAAAGAACATTCCACCTCTCTAGTCACACATCCAAAAATAAAATGGGGTTCTTAAATATATATCTAGTACCTAGTGTGTTGGCATTTTGGATTACATTATATTCTCTTAGATATTAACATATACAAAATTACATTCCTCTAGGCACAATCATTAACAATCTCTCACTTGGACTAGTGCCATTCACCTTGTGCTAAATGATGGAATATGATTTCTTCTAGGATAAAGCTTTAGTCAGTGGATCAATGACATTGTCATTTGATGATTGTCTTTGCATTATGAATTCTCCACTTTTGATAACTCCCTCCTTGGCTTGTACGATTGTCTCGTTTTTATCACAATAAATTATTATTGCACTAGCAACGTTGGAACCACTCCAATTTCATAGATGAACTTGCAAATTCAAAATCCTTATTTCGTGCCTATGCAGCAAGTTAGAAATCATAGAAGCAAATAGTTCAGTAACCACCAAGACAAAAATTATCAAAAGTTTATCTTTCACCCCTAGTTTAAATATGAGAATATGATGATAAATGGATTGAAAAAAACAACAATGTGTACCAATTCTTTCCAGATATTGTCTCTGCAAGTATAAAAACATTGGAATCATCTTCCATGATGTTGCCCACCTCAATGGCACCTCAAATGTATAAATTGATAAACTTTTACAAAAGTTGAGTGCTTCTTCCCTTGGCGACTATATATCAATACCAAAGTAAACCTGGAAATTTCTATTTTTGTTGTTTTGTGCATTAGGCTTGAGACAATCTTGCATTTGGCTATTGGGTTGTCTTCATTCTAGCCAAAATGAACCACATTTTGTACCCTAACATAATCCTTGTTTTGGCTTGACTCATATTGCCTTATGCTCCAATAGTTACATGAATACTTGAAGAAGATACCTATCGCATGGTGGATGTTGAAAATAAAAAAGAATTGGCAAAAGGTAGATAAGATACCATAAGAAAAGGTTGGACAGAGAGAATAAAGAAGAAATAAAGATGGAGTTAACCAAAGGAAGAAAAGGTAGGTTGGGGAGAATACATAACAAATGAAGGTGGAGTTTATGTTAGTGCAATTGTGCCCTAAGTGGTCGAGTCTAATTTGTTTTTGATGTTTGTGCAAAGAGTTTAAGTTGGGACTTGCATTGTGATTTGATATTCAAGTGTACAGGGAGTTGACAGAATGCACATGGAGTTTGGAGAGCTCCTAATTTGATAAGGTCGAGTGATGTTGAGCATGACTTGGCATGTTTAAGTTGGAAGCTTGATGACTCGAGGCTGTAGAGAACAGAGAAGTATAGTATGGGATATCTAAGGGACTGCATGATTGGGAGATGTAACATTGACAATAGTGGTGGAGATAACTATGTAAACAAAGAGTAGAGAGTGAACGATGACATGTGGAGCTAGTTGAGGGCTTAGGTGCTAGTTGAGGGCTTAGGTGCAATTGAGAGACGAGCCTTACTAGTGAAGTCAAGTTGCAAAAGGTAAGTTCTAATGGTAAGAGTTGAGAGAGCTAAGTCGACTAAGGGGTTGACTCAGGGTGATAAGCTAGCAAAAAGAATGTTTCTGTTCAAGGCTGAGTCTATTGGGCAGTTGACTAACACATACTTAGTTGATTGATGATAGGATATAGTTAATTGATGCTCCAGTAAGAAGGTAGGTAACTATTGATTTGATAAAGTTGCGCTGCAATAGTGAGATAACCTAAGGGTTATTAAAGATAGATGGTGGAACTGAGTTGACTCAAATAATCATTAACAAATTTTGGTTGAAGTGACCAGATAAAGCAATAAAGCAGTTGACTGATGACAGATGAGCTGAACAACAAGTAAACATTAAACTAATAGAGACTATAAAAAGAGAGCAAAGTGGATGTCTTATGATGGGTGAAATAGGATTGGTTGGATCATATTGAACTATATCTCGTATTCTCTTTGAGCCTCCTTTCTAAACTTTATTGTAGTTCATATTGTAGTCCCCATGAGGGTGCCCGATTAGCTAGGTGACAACTTTGCTATAATGGGGCAAGGGGTCAATTCTTGGCAGGTACATGCCCTCTGGAAAAAAATTCCTCTCACCGCTGGCCATTTAGCGGTCGGCTATAAGCTATAAGCTAACCCATGATTTACCTCCCTTCACATAACCTGGGGATGAGCTGTGAGGGGCGCCTGGGCTGAGTGTAATTACCTTTTTGTTACAATGCTACAATTGTAGTTCATATTGAAGTGGTTTTTTCCACCTTTAGTAGTTCACCATTAAGGAGAAAGACAGTGGCATTCTAAAAGTGAGATAGTGAGGTTTTCGAGAGCGACTCATTTCATATGCTGTAGAGTAGAAATGAGAGTACTGAACCTCATTATATGCTTGCATTAACATTGTGGTATGCTTGAATTTTGTGTATTTTTTTTAAAAAATTTTCTGCTCATTATTTGCGTGACCTTGCTGCTCATTATTTTTAACTAAAGTGGTTTTTTCCACCTTTAGTAGTTCACCATTAAGGAGAAAGGCAGTGGCATTCTAAAAGTGAGATAGTGAGGTTTTCGAGAGTGACTCATTTCATAGGCTGTAGAGTAGAAATGAGAGTACTGAACCTCATTATATGCCTGCATTAACATTGTGGTATGCTTGAATTTTGTGTATTTTTTTTAATTTTTCTGCTCATTATTTGCGTGACCTTGCTGGGCATTAACAAGAGTAGTATAAGAATTCATCTGTATGTGTAATTGCTATTTTTCCCTCTTTAGTTCCTTTGGCCATCCAACACATTGGGTCCCAACAGTTTGGTTGTTACTGCAGTACCATGTAACCAAAAGAAAACTGAATATAAAGGAGAGGGGAAGTATGGTGAAAAGGTAGAGAAAGAGAGATATCTGGCAGAAAGATCCCTTAACTTTTCAATTTATTTCTTTTATGGATGAATGCCTTGGACCTAATCTCCTTACATGACTAGTTCAAGCAATTTGGTTTAATTAGACTGCTTCAACCAGACCTCCCAGACTACATACATACACTTGAGGTTGAACCACACTTCCCAACTTATTGTTAAGCTAGCAATGTGCAATGACTTCTTGTTTGGGTTTCATACAAAGCTTCATAATCTCAAGTTGGTAGTCACTCACTATATTACTTGGACTAGGGTTTGAGTATCCAACATGGGCGAGGATATAAATGTTTGGCATTGTTATTTATTGAAAATTTTCCACGTGATCAGTAGAGGTATCCAGTGATGACCTTGAGTGTGAGTGTTGGGCACGGGCATGGAAAGGTTAAATGATTTATCCAAGTCCCAATGGTTGCTTCATTCATAAGCATTAATTGACATTCTGGACAATCTGACAAGTTGGGTAAGTATATTGATGCTAGGAGTTGGTCAATATTCTAACTCTTGTATGGCATAATGAATCCAAAATATTTGTCAAATGAATTTAAGTTAAACACATTCTTGTTCTCTTCCACTGTATGACTTTAAATCAGCTCTAGGCGAAACCATGTCTGATCTCATGCTAATGTTGCTATCTTGCAGCTTTTGAAAAAACATTCAGCCTGTCAAATTGCAAAAACAGCATCCCCAGTTGAGCATCTTCGTCTAGCATTGCAACAGGTCAATTCTTCTTTTCTCCACCTGATATTGGATGTTATATCAATGTACTAATTTGGAAGTAGGAAAAATTGGCTATGTTATTGTCTTAATCTATCAAGACACGATAACTTCTGTTTTCTTTCTCATATAACATTTTCTCACATATAAATTTTAGGATGACTAGTGATTGTTATTGTCATATTGCTTGTTCAATCATTTTATGAAGCAGTAGCACACTTATATTATGTATTGCAGAAAGTTATTCAATCATTCATATACTTTTGTGAGGGGGTGGTAAGAGTCAGGTTTGGAGATATTGCAAGTTATTCCAACCCATAGAAGTTACAATATTCTTGATATTCATTCGTTTTTGGTGATCAACTTACCAGTTGGGACAAAGGGTATCTAGGAAATCTTATTCATTTTTGAATATATCCCTTTCTTCTACAAATATGTAACTTCCATGAGTATTTAAGCATGCTGCAGACAATAAGGCTTTATTTCAGAATAGTTGGATGTGGTACTGATGGAAATATGCTTATTAGTCAGTTGACTCTACCAATAAGAAGCATACTTTTTTGGATAATTTCTTCATTCTATATTCTAGGATCTATAATTCTAAATAAGATATTTTTCTGCTTGAGGTTAAACCTTGTTGCTAGCAGAAATAATTTCCTCCCTGATTCAGTCATTGCTGCTGGAAATATGAATTTTTCTTGTAGACAGGGATGTGAGATGTCAGTTAAAGAGTTAGATGGTCTGCTGGGTCTGCTCACTGAGAAAAGGCGGAAAATGGAACAACAAGAGGCCGAAATGAATATGCAAATTTTGCTTGACTTTTTACAGTGTCTAAAGAAGAAAAAGTTAGAAGAGCTAAATGAGGTTGGTCTGACTAATATCATATGGCAAACTAATTCAAGCATAAGTTAGTTTTTTTTTTTTTGCCTAAATTGGCCTATATTAGCCGACCCCACCTAGTGGGATAAGGCTTTGTTGTTGTTGTTGTTGCCTAAATTGGCCTATATGTTTCAAGTTCTAAAAGATATATCTTTGTTCAGGTACAAACTGATTTACAGTATGTCAAAGAAGATATAAATGCTGTTGAGAAGCACAGAACAGAACTTTACTGTGCAAGAGAAAGATTCTCTGTCAAATTGCGCAGTTTGGATGATCCGATTGCAACAAAATTGTGGTCTCCCAGTGCTAACCAGCATAATAGTATACTTGTCTCAAATGCTCGAAGCTCTCTTGTGGGAACATGCTCTGGAAATTTACAAGTGAAGAGCAATGATGTAAAAGTTCAAATGAGCCATCCAGATTACCAAAGAAAAGATGCGTTTAGTGGTTCTGAAACAAGTCCTCTGATTCAATCAGGAAGAATCATAGCAAGAAAGAGAAGAATTCAAGCTCAGGTTAGTGATTGGACTATTAATATTTTCTTAATCTATAACTACAGGTTTCTTATAGAGCCTTAGTTGTAGGGTAAATTGCACATACCCTACCCTCTATCCTAAGCTATAATTTTAGGCCTCTCGCTCGTAGTTTAATGATTGCTAAGACTCCCTCTGGATGTGCTCAGTCAGCAGAGATGATATGATTGATTAGTCATTGATGTTATCATCATCAAAGAATGCTTGTCTCAACCAAGGTTGTAAAAATCGCTAGGCGGTAGTCGGGCGGAGGACTACCGCCTAGCGCCGAGGCGGCTGCCTAGGCCGACTTTTACAACCATGGTCTCAACTATTAGGGTTAGCTACAGGAATTTTATTCTTTGATTGTGTTCTATACAAGATTATATCACTAGAATAGCCAAGTTAATTAAATTAGTTTTACAAATGTGATTTGCTATCCCAATATATTTTAGATTTAAACATAATATATGTTTAAATTTGCATTTGCTTTGGGTAAAATTTTGTTCATATGAGCTGTGCCACAATAAACTCAAATTAGGTTGACTAGTAATTAGACAAGAATAAAATGAGTTTGATGGAGCACCATAGTGGTGGCGTAGAGGCGGGGTTCTTGGTGAAGTCGTAGGAAGGAGGAAGATGGGATTTCTTGTGCTTCAAGAAGGCGGTACGTGTGGGCTCATGGTAAAGTCCCAGGTGGAAGATGTGGATTCTCATCCTTCAAGAAGGTGCTGTCACACTCCGAGACCCAAAGGAGCCGCTGATTCAATATAAAATTAGACAGCACCTCCCCTGTACGGTGGACAATTTAAAACATACACACAAATCACGCAGTGTGTAAATGGCCTCAGGCCTCGAAACAAGAGATATAATATATAAAAATAAACACATCTCAGCAATACAACCATACTACTCACCTGAGCTGTCCTCTGGGCAGACACGTAGCAAAGCAATACACATAAAGTCCAACAGAGGACTCAAAATATAAGCCAACACCAAATAGAACTCAATACAAGTCCACAATGTAAAACAAATACAGAAGCAAGAAGCATGCTATAATATAAAACGAAACCACATGGAAGCACCCAAAACTGGAGTCGTCGGGACCTAGAGTAGGCAACTGGGCTCCCCTGGCGACCAATCAACCTAAAGACAGAAACATGGTGAACGGTGGTGAGTCCAAATAACTCAGCGGATACCAATGCATAACAAGCTACACTAGTAGTAAGAGTCACGCTGATACAGTCTCATGTACAAAAGATAATGCACAATTGAATATACTAAAGGAAAGTACATACTAGAGTCCGTCTATCCTGCGGGTAGATATAATCAATCTCCTATATAACCTCAAGAATGATACACAATCCAAATGTGTATGTCACCTGTAAGTGCATGTCAAACATATACCACACTCAAATGCAACAAGCATCAACAAAGGTGCGATGCATCATATGCACATGATGTAGTGGTCGGGTGAACAGGAATAGACAAGCCAACCACACGCGACTGCATAGAGAAGCCAAACACTCGTGCCATATAATATAGGAGCCCAACACTCATGGCTATGCAAGTATGACACCCAACACTCGTGGCGAAGTAAGTATGTAGCCTAATACTCGTGGCTATGCAAATATGATGCCTAACACTCATGGCGATACAAGTATGTAGCCCAACGCTCATGGCTTTGCAAATATGATGCCTAACACTCATGGTGATACATGTATGTAGCCCAGCACTTGTGGCTATGCAAATATGACCCCCAACACCCATGGCGATGCAGGTATGTAGCCCAGCACTCGTGGCTATGCAAATATGACGCCCAACACTCGTGGCGATGCAAGTATGTAGCCCAGCACCTGTGGCTATGTAAATATGAAGCCCAACACCTGTGGCTATGCAAATGCGACTAAGACATGACTGGTGATGGACTCAGACCTTAGGGGAGCCGATGGTCGCCGTCATCCAATAGCACGACGCTAATAGCTCTATCAATATAGGAAACCTGACTGCGCGACGGACTCAAACTCTAGGTGAGCCGATGATTACCAGTATGCAATTGTACAGAGCCTACAACTCAGTATGCAACCTAAAGGGTAGTGTATGCCACCAACACCCTCTTTACTAACCAGATCCTCAACCATGCATCGGTAGGAAAAGTATAGGTCTAACACATGTATCCTGATCTATCCATCATACCCTAGGTATCCATGTAGGGTATATCTAGGAATCAATTCAATACAGATACAAAGTGACCTACTACTATATTGTGCACATATGCACGTAGGACAAATAATGAGATTGTATAGAACTAAATAAGAGTCATGTAGAAAGAGTAAGCAATAGATATCGGATTATGATATACAAAGGCAAGTATAAGGTATAAACTTTCTGCTATCTATAACAAACTATGCACAATAATATGACAATATCTAAAATGATGTCAGAGGTACCCGACTCAACCGTAGAAGCCCGTAGGTGAAGAGAACTTCTCGTCCAGAAATCCGGAAGCAAATCAATGCTCTATATCAGAAAATATAACTTAGCTACATTTGCAAAATAAAACTAGCTAAGTTAAATTCTGAACTCAATTAGGATCATCCCAATTATAAGACGATCAAAATTGACCCAATCCGCCAAAGGCCAAAACCGAAACCAAGTTAAACTCCATAATCTAAAGTCCCATCCAGACCCTAACTCCATGCCCACAACTCCATATCAACCCAAGCAACATATACGATTCTAACGCCCATTCAACTCCCAACTACCAACAAGGAACTCCACTGTACATGTACATCCAAATCCTATTAAATATAAGCTCACGGTAGGACAACCTCAAATCTCAAGTCCATGAATGGATCTCCAACAAACCACTGTTCTACACTGAAAAGCATCACAAATACAAAACTCACTACTAGCATAACACCCATGGTATCAGGGAAATCCAAGGGACACATTCTGAAACCGAACCTCAACAAGTTCAAATACAGATTTCACAGCTCTGATCAAATGTATTCCTAATCTCGGAGCAACTATATCGCAGCAACAAGAACAAAATCCAAACTCTATGACTCACGGCTAAATGCATTACCCCTTCTAGCCAATCAAATGAACCAAGCTCCAAGACAGAGAAGGCTGGATCCAAACTCAAGTACAGAACATGTTCTAAGTAACCCTTACAACCTGAATCCAATCAACGTTACATCCACACTGATCCAAAACAGAGTCAACACATGTATAGACACTAAAATCCAACATACAAAATAGGGCAATCCCACCAAAATCATAAAAAGTGGTTCCACTACGGATCGAAACAATTCTATATTCAATTCTTGCAAAACCAATGCTGAAGGAAACCATTACTTACCTCAAATCACATTAAATCGAATTAGAAACCTCAACACGATTCCATTCCAAAATGAACACAACTCAATTCGATTCTTACCTTAATGGTTGCCGGCGCAGCTCCCTGATCAACCGCGGCGATCACAATAATCCCCACTATTGTGAGTTGTAAGGGTAGATAGATCTTTTCCTTATTTTGTATCCTTAGGGTTATGAAAGTTATATAAGCCCTGTAGATGTTATTGTTTTTATTGAATGAGAATTTCAACATGGTATCAGAGCCAAGTTTTCCAAAACCCTAATTTTTTTTTCTTCTTCTTCTTGCGCCGTTTTTTTCTTCTTTTTGCGCTGCGGTTTTTTTTTCTTCTTTTCCTTCTTCTTGCGCCGCAGTTTTTTTCTCTCTCCTACTTGCGTCGAAGCTCTTCACGCGAGGTCCTCCTCTTCGAGCGAGCAAGCACCGTCGCAATATCTCTCTTGAGAGCAATTTTTTCGGATCTTGGTGCGCCGCTGGTTCTTGCGCAGGCAGCAAGTTCTGCCTCTCGTTGCAAGCAGCGGCTATCTCGTTGCAAGCAGCGATTATCTTTTTTGAGAGCAGTTTTTTTCGGATCTTGGTGCGCCGTCGGTTCTTGCGCAAGAAGCAAGTTCTGCCTCTCGTTGCAAGTTACCAAGCCCCATCGCCATCTGATTATCGGCAGCTCGATCTTCAGGCCTGTACCTCAAAAGTTAGGTTCAGAGCCGGAGGGACCTTTAGTCGCTGCTTCAGTATCCTTTTCTGTCTCTGGATCCTGACAACCTTCGGCTATTTCACGAACCTGCGCACGCCCTCTTCGGTAGAGACGGCCACTTCTTCCTCTTCTTCCTTGCGCAATTTTTACCGATAGCTACGATCCATCTCTTCGTGTGGGTTGTTATGGAGGACACCTCTGGAGAAACCTCTGGGATTTCTACAGATCCTTTGACTTCTTCTGGACAGGTACAACCATTTTTCACAATGACAGGGGCTGGAGGATCTGGTCTTCATATAACCTCGGAGAAATTGACTGAGACAAATTATGCATCGTGGGCAGTTGCTGTTGAACTTTATGTTGAAAGTCATGATAAATTTGATGTTCTTCACGACACTAAAGTTAAACCAGATGAGAAGGACCCTAGTTTTCGTACTTGGAGGCATGACAATATTCAGTTAATGACTTGGATACTCAATTCTGTTAGTTTTGGTATCAAACAGGTCATTCTTCGTACCAGAATAGCCGTGGATATGTGGAAGACACTTGAGCAGATGTATGAGCGCTAACATGATATGCTACACACTTATCATCTAAGTAGTCAAATTTTTAAACTTAAACAAGGTTTTATGTTGGTCACAAATTATTTTGCTACTCTAAAGGGATTGTGGGATGAGTTTGACTACTACAGGATGGAAAGTTGGAGTTCTACTGATGATCATCAGAGATATCTATAGCTTCTGGAGAAGGACAGAATCATTAAGTTTCTTGATGGGCTTTATGCAGAGTTTGAGAGTTTAAGAGGACATATCCTTAGTCTTGATCCTACTCCCTCACTAGAACAAGTTTACTATAAAATTCTTAGTGAGGAAGGTAGGAGAAAGACCATGAGCAACAAGGAGAGTATTTTTACAACGAGCAATCCAATTGGGGAGTCTTCTGTTTTTGTCGGTTCTGTAAACAAGTCCAAGCCTGGGGGAACAAAAGGAAAAGGTGGAAAGTTTTGTCGACACTGCAAGAGGACTAATCATGATTCAGATTTTTGTTGGGAGAAATATTCAGAGAAGAAACCTGAAAAATTCAAATCTAGTGACAAGAAGGCTCTTAATCGTAGAAATCTTATTGTCCAAAAATTAGTGGATGAGGGGACTACTGATTCCATTGTACCTTCTACTGTTAAGTTGTCATCTACTGACATTGCCAACCTTCAGCACCTTTTCTTGCAGCTTCAGGCTTCATCCTCTCTCTACCATTCCGTCTCAAGCGCACAGGTATCCGTGGCCTGGGGTTAAGTGTTGCCGGTTCAAGATCTTATAGCCCATGGGTTATTGACTCAGGAACTATGTATCATATGACAAATGTTGCTAATTCTTTTATTTCCTACTCTTTGTCCTCTGGGTAGGATAAAGTGACCATTGCAGATGGGACCAAAGCCAGTGTTGCTGGAAAAGGTTCCATACAACTGGCTGATCACTTTATCCTATCATCCGCGCTTCATGTCCCTTCCATTTCTCTTAATTTACTTTCTGTCAGCAGTATTACAAAATAACTACACTGTTCAGTAACTTTTTTTCCTGATTATTGTGTCTTTTAGGATCTCGAGACCAAGCAAACGATTGAGACTGGCCGTGAAGTAGGAGGTCTTTATTACTATCAGCTTGGAACAACATCTGCTCTGAAGTCTACAACCCAGTGTTTGGAAAATAAGCATCAAAAATTTTTTTTATAGCATTCCCGGTTGGGTCATTTATCTTTCCGGTCCTTGAAAGTCCTATTTCCTAGCCTCTTCTCTTCTATTTCTCTTGAGTCACTCTAGTGTGAAGTTTGTCAGTTATCTAAACATTGTAGAACTCATTTTTCTGAGTCCATTAATAAAAGTTTGTCTCTGTTCGATCTCATTTATTCAGATGCGTGGGGGCCCTCTCCTGTGCCTTCTTTGGATAGCTATCGATACTTTCTTTCCTTTATTGATGATTACACCTCGGGTTTTTGGCTCCCTTTGTTTTATTAATGTTCTAGGTCCCAAGCCCATTAAGCTTGATCCTCGTTCTATACGAGGAGTTTTTCTAGGGTATTCCACTTGCCAGAAAGGCTACAAGTGCTTTGATCCTATTACTAGGACGAGATATGTCTTGAAGGATGTTATATTTTTTGAGTCAGAGTCCTATTATTCTTCTCAGCCTTGTCCTCAGGGGGAGAATCTTACCTCTTCCCTTGTACCTCAGGTGGTCCCTTCTCCTCTTGTACCTCAAGTGGTACCTTCCCCTATTTCACTGGATGTCATGGAAAATAGAAAAGATGCTCCACTATTAGATGCTTCATTACTTGGCTCGCAGTCTTCACAAAAAATTATTACTTACAAGCGACGAAGACATCATCAAGGACCTACTACTAATCGGCTAGCTGAATCGGATGCTTTGGCTCCTGATCCTGTGGAGCAGTTATCCTTATTTGTTGAACCAACCGCACCCCTAAATATAAATGAGCTGAACCTTCCGGTTGCTGTTAGGAAGGGGGTCAGGTCATGTACTCAACATCCTATCTCTAACCACGTTGCTTATTCTCGTTTATCTTCTTCATATCATGCTTTTGTTTCACAGTTATCAAATCATGCCATACCTTCTTCTTATTATGAAGCTGTGCGGGATTCAAGGTGGCGGGAAGCAATGAATGAAGAAATGGAGGCTCTTAATAGAAATGGTACTTGGGAATTAGTTGATCCTCCAAAGAGGAAGAACTTAGGTTGGTTCTAAATGGGTCTATGCTATCAAGTATAACTCAGAGGGTGAAGTGGTTAGATATAAGGCCAGACTTGTTGCCAAGGGATTCACTCAAACATATGGGGTGGATTACTTGGAGACCTTTGCTCCAGTTGCAAAGCTGAAATTGGTCAGAGTAATCCTTTCTTTTGTTGCTCAATATGATTGACCTCTATTTCAGCTAGATGTGAAAAACGCTTTTTTGAATGGTGACCTTCACGAAGAGGTCTACATGTTGCCACCACCTGGAATCGAAACAAAAGGAAAGGTTTGCAGGCTAATAAAAGATTTGTATGAACTTAAACAATCTCCCAGAGCATGGTTTGATAGGTTTTGCAGAGCCATGATATTGTTTGGTTTTAAACAAGGGAATGCTGATCATACACTCTTTGTAAAAAAGAAAGAGGGCAAAACTACCATTCTCTTGGTTTACGTCGATGATATGATAGTTATGGGTGATGACGAGGTTGAAATCCAGGCTCTTAAGTCCAAGTTAACATCAGAATTTGAAATTAAAGACCTTGGACTATTGAGGTACTTCTTTGGTATTGAAGTTGCTCGATCTCAAGAGGGAATTTATATATGTCAGAGAAAATGTGTTGGATTAACTCAAGGAGATAGGGAAGTTGGGTTGTCGGTCAGTATCTACTCTTATAGAAGTAAATCATGATCTTACTAGTTCTAATGGGGAGGATCTTACAAGTCTGGAAAAAGGAATGTATCAAAGGTTGGTTGGAAAATTACTCTATTTGTCTATGACTAGATCTGACATCACCTATGCTGTTAGCGTAGTGAGCCAGTACATGCATGCTCCTAAAATTGAACACATGAAGGCCGTTGACAGGATTTTAAGGTACTTAAAGTCATGTCCTAGAAAAGGTTTGTTGTTTAAGGGAGGTGGTAATCTGAAAGTGGAATGTTATTCTGATGCAGATTGGGCTGGTTCTAGAGACGATAGAAGATCCATTTCTGGCTATTGCACCTTTTTAGGGGGAAACTTGGTAACTTGGAGAAGTAAGAAACAAAGTGTTTGTGCACGGTCCAGTGCGGGAGTAGAATATCGGGCCATGACACATGGTCTTGCAGAAATGTTGTGGTTGAGTTTTTTGTTGGAAGACATGGGATTAAAGGCTGACTCACCACTCAGGCTGTATTGCGACAACAAGGCTGCAATCAATATTGCAAATAATCCAGTACAACATGACCGGACTAAACACATCGAGATTGATCACCACTTTATTTGGGAGAGGCTTGATTTCGGTTTGCCTTATGTCAAATCTGAGAACCAACTTGCTGATATGTTTACAAAAGCTGTATCCCAAGCTGTGTTTAATTCTGCTCTTAGCAAGTTAAACATGTTTGATATATATGTTCAACTTGAGGGGGAGTGTTGTGAGTTGCAAGGGTAGATAGGTCTTTTCCTTATTTTGTATCCTTAGGGTTATGAAAGTTATATAAGCCCTGTAGATGTTATTGTTTTTATTGAATGAGAATTTCAACACCCACGAAGAAAGCCCTCCATCAACCTTGGACGCTCAACCACACCTCCTTCTAAACTCACCAAATCCCTCTTGTGCCGCGCTATCCACCTCGGCCTGATCTTCCCAGCAGATGGGATCTGGATCTAGCCGGCTGAGGCTCTCGTGGGGCAGAAAAGGAGAACGAGGCGAGGCGGTGGCTTTGGTTGAATGGAGACGAAGAAGGAAGGTGGAATCACGAGGTTTTCTTTGCGATCGATCGGCCGCAGAAACGGGGACGAAGGGGACTTAAGGGCATGTCATTTTTGCGAAACCCCCCCTGCAGTTTGGAGAATCAATCCCCTATCCTTAATACTAAGGTTTTTAGCAATTTAACCCTTTCCAATTTTGGCTACTTTGCAAACTAGCCGTTGCCTTTAGCTTTTATGTATTTAGCCTCTATGATCTTCAAAAATTCTGATCCAAACCCTCGAGAATATGGTTTTCTTTCACTCTACCCCTTACAAGTTTCAGGTTTAATCTAATTAAACCTCTAAACTTTGCCTATAGGCTTGGAAACTCTAAAATCTTTCGTAAAGTCTTCCGAAAATTTTTTTGGTCTAGGTTTTAATTCGCCGAATCTAATAGGTGCTATGGGAAATGCGGCTAGTTGTGCGATGAGCTTGAGGTGAGATTGAAAAAGGGAAGCTTCGAGCTACCATGACAACTTCACATGAGAGATGACTTGTGGTGATTTTGAGAAGAGAGCAATAGAAGGATTTTAACAACAACAATCAAACATTATCCCACTAGGTAATGTCGATTAATTGTAAGATTTTACAAAGGTTTAAAATTTTGAGTTGTGTCGAAGTTGAAGTTGCGAACGATACAATTTTTTGTACTGTATCGTGCTGCTATGATTTCATTATTTTTTAAATTATAAATATATTAATTAAAAACTATTTTTACTATTACTTGATTGTTATAGATGCTACTATTGAACTATATTGTTCAAGTTTTAATATTATGATTATCTCATGATAGAATTGTTAAATTACAGACCAATTCGTGCGGACTCCGTCCGCGACACTAGTTGGGGCGCCTGGAATGAGGACCGAGTATTTTTTTTTTAATTTTTTTTGTGATATATTATATATTTAGGGTTTAAGATTTTAGGGTTTAGGGGTTGGATTATAGTGAGTTTAAGCCAATAAGATTTTCCCTCTAGGGTTCAGGTTTCCCTCTTAGGTTATAGTGTTCAAGATAAAAATTTTAAATGCTAATGGAGTATATTATATGTATTTAGGGTTTAAGATTTTAAGGTTTAGGGGTTGCGTTATAGTGAGTTTAAGCAAATAAGATTTTTCTTCTAGGGTTTATGTTTCTCTCTTGGGTTATACTGTTAAAGATAAAAATTTTAGATATTCATGAGATATATTATATATATTTAGTTTAAGATTTAATAAAATATTAATTTCAAAAAATATATATATTTCAAGCCCTTGGATTCAATCCAGGCGCCTAGAAAGTATTTAAAAAAAAAAATTTAGGGAGCCTGAGCAAGGTTCGGATGAGTTCACAATGTACGGTCCATAGTTTATCATTTCTCTATCTTATGAAATGTTGATATTTATGGAGTGAAAGACAATTTACGGTTAGTTGAAATGTACTAAGTAAACTTGCCAAGATAAGTAAATTTAAATTGAATTTAATTTGGATTTATTTTGATCTGTTTAAAATTATATCAAATTTATATATAAAATAATTTAATTTATCAGTAGTAGTATTTTTTTAAGGTTAGAAATTATATTATATTTATTTATTTATTTTATTTTTCTAAGAATTCATTTTCTCCTTCTTGAAAAGGGTTTGTTCTCTATTTTCCTCATGGACTGGTAAAGGAAAAAAATTTAACCATCCTATAAGAGGGTTTTTTCATTCTTTTTACCTCATGGACCAATGGAGGATGGAAAAAATTAATTATCTTTAAAGTTTTTAAGAGATTGTTTTTTCTACTCTTGTGGACGTACGAAGGAGGGAAAAAAATTAACTATCCTTAAAGAGGAGATGTTTTTCTACTTGACGTATGAAGGAGGAAAAAAAATTAAAGATGGAACAAAAAATTGTCATGAAGGATGAGAAAAAATTAACTGATAAAGGAGGGAAATAATTAATAGAGGGAAAGAGAGAAATGAATAAGGAATGGAGTAAAAATATAAAAAATAAAATAATAAAAATAAAAAAAATAAAATATAAAAAGTTTGTCGCGCACTTTCTTTGCGGACTTGCTAAGCCACACGAGGTAGCAAAGGCCTCGCGGAGGTCATTGCAAGCTCACGACTCGGACTTTGAACTCGTGCTTGTCGGTGGGTGAAACAGTAGATTCGTCCTATGCCGACAAGCACAACATAACTTCTTAACCATGGATTTTAATAACCTAAAATTTTTAATTACAAGGTTCACACTGGTTCTCCATTAGTTTAACTCTAAATGGTCTAAATCAAGTTTGATTTAGGTCAAATTCAAACCCACAGGAAACCCTAAACAAAAACCACATGGGCCAACTATCCAATCCTTACCTTGTGTAAAATTAACACCATATTGAATGCAAAACCCACCAAACTAGAACCTAGATACCTTTATTTAGTCGATAAGACCCCTAATTACATCTATATAATCCTAAGTAAACTTCAAAATATTACATGATTTCTCAATATTATTTTGGATTCTTACATATTCTTTTTCCTAATATAATGTATAGCGGTAGGAAACCTCTTACATATTCCAACGTGAGCCTTTTGCAGTGCATGTCTTCTTATGTGATACCTAAGGCACATAAGTCTTGAGCTCATCTTCCTTCCACCATATTGCAAGTCTTTTACAATGCATTCTTCCGTTTTACTAGTCTTTTGCAATGCATCGAAGGCTTCCCCAAGGTTGCACATTTTGTTCCTCTTACCTCAAAAGGTAAGTCTACTCCTTCCAAAGGGTTCCATGATGGCACACCCTCCATGAGACTTCATCTTGTGCCCCCCTTCTCCCTTCTCCCTTCTCCCTTCTCCCTTCTTCGACACTCGACACACTAAGATATTTTAAGTCAACTAGGGATTGAAACGTTGATTTGGTTCGGAATTTTAAACCTAGATCTATGATGAAGTGAGCATAAATATTTTCACTAGTTTGAATTTTTTTCCTCACTAAATAATGTTAGAACTTGCATTACACAGTAGTTCAATAAATATTTTTCATCATATGCTCTTAAGTGTATCATTTTGATTGGCTCTCTAATCGAAATGTTATATGGTTTGATTCAAGTTAGTATATTAACCTCATACAAATCACTACATTTTTTGTGTTTACTTTAATTCGACGATAAATTAGTGAACCACGTAATTGAAGTTATGGAATACCCAAATCACATACCCAAGTTTCAAAATTACTAAATCACGTATCCAATATCCATTTTACCCTTACTATTCCCAATCAATTGGTAGATTATTGTAGCAATCGATTGGTAAATCTATCAATCGATTGTGAATGATTCTGTGGCAGTGTAACATTCCACCAATCGATTGCTGCAGTAACAATCAATTAGTGGAATTTAACTTGAAAATGCGTTGAAAAAATCATTGCTCTCAATATAGTGTGTCAAAGTGATGTTTGAAGGTATGAATATAATCAGGAGAACTAGATGAACAAATAAGACCAGATTCCATGTCATTTCGAGCTCTCTAGGTTCATCAGTTGGTTTTGACCCAGTTTTGACCAAAATCGACTGATGGACCTAGAAAGTTTGGAATGATATGAAACCAGGTCCTATGTGTTCCTTTAGTTCTTCTGATTATATTCATATCCTCAAACAATGAATAAAATCTCTAGCTGTGTCGCTCGAGACGGACGGTTTTTACCGTTTCGTCACGGGACCGTCACCAGCACAGCAAGGGCAACAATTTCAGGTGCGTCATCATTGCCGCATCACGTGATAGACAGAAGAAGGAAGAAGGGAGAAAGAATCAAAATCTGGAAGCATTTGGCGAGAGATTAGCGGTGGCGAGGTAGAGGCGAGACAGCGGTGAGACTAGGCAGCAACGAGGCGAGAGTGAGCAAAAATTGCGAAGGTGTGGAGAGATGGATCGCGAATCAGTGAGGAAAAGTTGGATTTTATTAAAAGTTTTAATTAAAATCATTATATTATATATATAATTTCTAATTAATTATTATATATATTAAAATAATATATTATATAAATTAATAATTAATTAAATAAATGGTTAATTAATTAATATAATTATAATATATAATAATATTATTTTTATTAAAAATACAAAAAATAAAGTACAAAATTTATATAATTTAAAATAATTTTAAAATCAAACTTTAAATTATTTTTATAAATTAAAAATAGATTAAAATTTTATAAAAATATCTAAAATAATTTCAAAAATTGAAAAATAATTCTAAAATTTTAATTATTAAAAAATAAAAAATATATAAATTTTGTAAATAAAAAAGATTTTAAAATGCTTTATAAACTATATATATTATTTAGAATATATAAAAATTATAATTATATAAATATATATTATATAAATAAATAAATAATTTATATAATTATTATATATAAATTAGCATTTTTGTGTTAATTTAAATAATTATTATAGATAATAATATTTTATTTTAGTCTTAGAATCCATTTGAGATTTAGTAATATTAACATACTTTTTGCGCCTGGTAAATCGTTTAAATTAATTATCCTTTATTTTGAAAATTTTGATAAAGATATGCTATCAAGTTACATACAATTTATATATAACTTATATATATATATAGACACGACATGACATTGAAACTGTATCGTTTCGGTCTTAGATTGAACTTCGATACAGGTTGAGATTTTAAACCTTGCCCTCAAATATCATTGAGATATGCCATATTGAGAGCAACAATTTTTTTGAACATGAATCGAACCAAACATCATTTCCGTACGCTATATTGAGAATAGTAATTTTTCGAACATGAATTGGATTTAGTTAATTGCTACAGTTTTGCAATCGATTCAGGACATTACTGTGCGATGAATAGTGTCCGAATTGATTGTCTACACTATAGCAATCAATTTAGAGGGGCAAAAATGGAATTGGATACGTGATTTGGTAATTTTGAAACATGGGGTATTCTGGAACTTCAGCTACGTGGTTTAGTAATTTGCCATTAATTCAATGTTATCTTCATTTTGTGTTTATCAAATTTAGTGAATAATCCTTTGATTATGGAATCTTGTTTCTTAATATTTTTTTTATTAACTAACTGAATTCTTTATGATTATTCCTTATAATACTTTTTGCTTTCATTTGTATAGTTTAATGAGCTTCAAGAATGTTACTTACAAAAGAGGCGGCTCAGAGCAAGCCAAATACATGGTCAAGAAGAAAAAAATGTAAATGTTAAAGTGAGAGAAGGATACCATGCAGGACTAGATGATTTTCAATCTGTGCTAACTACATTTACAAGATACAGGTTGTAGAAGCAATCTTTGCAATTCAATATTCCATGAGTTAACATTTATTGGAATTTTCTTTACATTATCTTACCTTTGTAATGTTATTTCTTTTTTTTTTTTATTTATCTAATTTCTGACATACATCTTTTGTTTATGTTGTTTTAGTCGGTTACGTGTTATTGCAGAACTTAGACATGGAGATTTATTTCATTCAGCAAATATTGTGTCAAGGTATGTATTTGGTAATCATAGATGATTTTATTTTTCTATTATTTTCAACATGATGAATTTCATTTATGGTTTTGTCATGCTCCATAATACCATTTTATGGTCACCTAGGATTTTTTATCTCATTTGTTTAGGGTTTATAGTGATCATAGATGATTTTATTTTTCCATTATCAATATTATGAATTTCATTTATGGTTTTATCATTCTCCATAGTAATCCATACTTTATGTTCACATAGGGTTTTTTTTTTTAAAAAGATTAATGAGGTTTTTCCAACCTCGGGCGACCGGCTCGACTCCACGGAAGTTTCCCACCGGCCGCCAGGGTAAATCGGGAAGATCTCGCGGTGGACGGTCTAGAAGCCCAACATCCCAGGGTTCGCGCGCCATTTGGAGGAAAAATTTCTGCAAATACGCCGTAGCTGGGGATCGAACCGCGGATGTTTGGAATAGCGACTAGTCGCTCTACCGCTGCACTATAGCCCCGAGGGCCACATAGGGCTTTTAGCTCATTTGCTCATTTGTCAATATCACGTTGATTGTCCAAATAATTAGAAATTAGGTATCTTACTCTCATGCATTGAGTGAGCTTTTCTTAGTTGCACACAGTTCCATCAATACCTCTATTATGCCGAATATTGACTATGTTTAGGCGCCACTAAACCCATCATGTCCTCTATCTCGTACAAAGAACAAGAAATAAGTGCCCTCACACAACAGCTTTTCATAAATTGATCTAGGTATGAGTGCAAAATACAAATTATTAGTAACATTGGTGGAAAAGATCCCTACAAAAGAACAAGGAATAAGAGAAGGATGCACAAGAATAGATGAAGATGGATGCAATCATGCAATGCACCACCTCTTAAGTTTATCCATCTATTCCTTGTACAATTTAAGTCTCATGCTTAACAATAATTGAGTGGATTAATCAAATAACCCGAAGGGGTTGATTAACAAAAAGCCAAAATTTTCTGGCCTCTTGTAAAAGTTATCGAGATTAATGGTTAGATTCTTACAATGTCTCATAATGGCTCTCATGATCTTTAGTTAGGTATTGACGCCCCTAATCATCATGGGTTCTAGCCATGTGATCTCCAGATAGGTAGCACTTGGCTATCAGTGACCCATAACATCTCTAATCCATGAAGTCACATAACCATCACGTGCCGCATAATATTGCTGAATTTATGTGATTCCAGTTTAAACTTTGATAATCTTGATTGTCACATGCTGTCACATGCTCCATCATCAATGTTTGTAGGGTTCACCAAGCTTTAAGCGTAGCTGACAAATTCAAGATACATTAAACAACTTGCATCGTTTTTTGGCTTATCTTATACGCTATGAATAACATATTTTCTTAATAAGTTTAGCATAAATATTTTGCATATGACATGTCAGAACAAGTGACATCTAGTTAGAATAATTTTTGAATTTACATTATTAAAAATGGTTTTCAACATTGGTACCCGTGGTGGTATTGGTACTTGATGTTTCAAAATCGTAGGGATCTGCCGATTGAATTGGTGCGATCAAAATCTGAGAAAACAAATAAAAAAAAGGAAAAGAAAAGAAATGTAAAGAACTAACAAAGTTTGTTTAATGAATTAATGAATGAGAAAACGAAACACATACAAAGAACCTAAGAATTAATGCAACTTATATTTCTTTATACCATTATCATAGAAGTAATATTTTCTTTAGAATGTTAAATATTTGCATTCAACTATTTTAAATTTAATAATTATCATGTTCCCATCTAATATCTAACCTGCTGTTTTTCTACTTGAATCTCTTTGATTGTTTTTTTTAATTCAGAACTAATCATCTATTATTTTTTAGCTCTTTCTGGCAATAAGTAGCAATGCAATTATAAATAGTTATAATTTACAGATAATTACATATTATATAACTGGAGGATTAACAATGAAAAACAATTAACTTAAATATAAATAATAATTATATAAACAATAAATCTAATTCTAATCTAGTTTGCTAATGGAATCTAAATTAAAATTAAGTCAATTATTAGTCTAATAATCTTATCTTATTATGAGTTTAACAACTGTGGCCAATATGTAGTATTAGTGATATATATCTTATAATTTTAAGATAATTCATGTTACATATACATGTAATCGAATGTTAAAAATAAATAGATAATATTATTAGGCTAAACAAAAAATCGACATGACTATAAATAAAATAATAATAAACAAATTCGTAACTAATGTTACTAATGAGGTTACCATGATATAAAAATAAATAAATAAATAGGCGCCACTGGTGTGGTGCAGTGATAAAGCACTCAGAAGTTTAGGATTCGAATCCCAAATGGAACAAATATATTAAAGGTCGACTTTTGAGTGTGTATAAGTTGTGCTCCGGATTTACTCGGTAGGTGAACCAAGTGGAAGGCCATCTATCTCTAAGATTAGTCAGGCGAAGCTTGGACATCTGGATTATCTAAAAAATATAAATAAATAAATATTAATAATTAGATATTACACATTACATGATATAATTATTATATAAAAATGAAAAATAAATAAATATAAAATATTATAAATCCATTATAAAAAATGGATGCATAAATAAATAATAATAAATTTAAAAGTTATACTACTTGTGAGTTTACCTTAGATATAAAATAAATAGATAAATAAATGTAAATAAAAAATATTGATAATGGGTAAAAATAAAAAATGACGCTCCTAGTTATTGTTTTTGTCAAAAAGGTGCCCCTTGCTTTTAAAAAGTCAAAACAACGTCCCAACATATTTCTCATCCCGAAAATAGCCTTTTCTAGTGTTGTTGATAGCTAGGACAACAAATTTATGGTGATTTTGATTATGTTGAAGCGATTTTCATCTAGTTTAAACAACAATGTTGATAGAGTTGGTAAAGATTTTTTTATATATATATATAAGTGCTCTATGTATAGTATTTTTGACAAATTAAATTAAAAATGAAAAATGATTTACTTTAACATGTAATAGCTAACATCGTAGTTGCTATAACAATGTTGGAATAAGCGTATTTTCAGGATGAGAAATATGATGGGTCATTGCTTTGCCTTTTTTTTTTTAAAAGGGTCGCCCTTTTTGTTGGTGCTGGAAGCACTAGCTAATTGAATCTGGGTTTTGATATTGGCAAATGTTCAAAGATAAAGTTGTTTGTTAACTAACAAAGTTGAATTGAGTGTGTAGGAAAGTCCTAGTTGTGTTAGGCACTAAGTCTTGGTCATGGTGACTGGCAACGAAGTCCTGGTCTGGAAGATTGGGCACTAAGTCCTGGTTGTATGGACTGGACAACGAAATCCTGATTAGGGACACTGGGCAGGAGTCTTGGTAGATTGAGAACGACGGGTAGGAGTCTAGGCGGGTCGAGGAAGACGGGTAGGAGTCTAGGCGGGTCGAGGATCGGATGACTAGAGTTCCGGAAGTCAAGATCGGATGTTGAGCAAAAGTAGGCGTCGGTCCGACTTAGGTGAGAGGAGTAGGTGAGGACGCGCTCCGCGTCCAGGGAACAATAGGTGTTGGTCCGACTTAAGATTTTGGTCGAAATCTAAAAGTTAGGACCGGATAGTCCAACTGAACCTGGACGGTCTAACTGCTTGGAAGGGATCCAGGCGTCTAGGACAGGATAAAGCTTCGTAGAGTCAAACCTCATTCTGTCAGCTTTAAGGCGCTTGGAAAGGATAGAGGTGCCTGAAAGAGGATAAGCTGGGACGAAGCCATATCAGATTAGATTTGCTTCGGATAGACGCACGTCTATCCGAATAGAGGCGCCTGAATACTCCTTTATAGGGAAGTCTTAACCAAGAGCCGGGACACACATTTCTCTACACAATCCAACGTCAAACGCTTGCCCCATTGCTTTAAAATTCGACTACGACTATGACGTTGCGATGCTTCTTTGACAACTATGCCTAACTTTGGGAATTTTATTAGTCGGTATAATTTACATTACAGATTTGTAATTCCTTACTCTATAATATTTTCGGATTGATAGTGATTGCCCAATGAAAGCGATCGACCCTTGGAGTAGGAGTCGCCAAAGACTCCAAACTAAGAAAAGAAAACGTTTTAGCTTTGGTTGTTTTATTTATTTCCAATGTGTACTTAATTGTTTTACGAAAAACGTGAACAAGCCGTGAGTGCTATTCACCCTTTCTCGATCCTACACTTTTGACAAAAATGATATTTAGGGGCACCCTATTGATTTTTACCCATTAATAATTACATGTTACAAGCAAATACAAGTATGGTTTAAATTGTCGTGCTATTCCGGTTTGTATGGACAAAATTGCCCTCCGTCTATCAGTTAGAATGATATTAAATTCATCACAAGAGCCAACAGAATTGAGAGAGAATAGAGAGGGGAAGGGAGGAGGATTATGGGGTGGCCGGTGGTGGTGGCAGGCCACCTAAGGGTGGGAAGAGGGCAGGTGTTGTAGGAGAGGTGACGGGCACTGGTGGGTGGGTGCTGCAAGAGGGGTGCGGCAGTGACATCTTTTAAAAATACTACTACCTTAATTTAAAACAATTGAACTACATTATTCTGTGTATAAATTTAGTTCAGTTTTAAACTGAGCAAAATAAAATAAATTCACATTGAGTCCGGTTTGAACTTACTAGATCCTATTCTCCAATCTATTTGATAAGCTCTACCTTTTGCTACTAGTGTTTATTTCTTGCTTTTAAATAAATAGATGCAAATCGTTAATATGTGGGAGAGCCTATCCAATCCGCATTCGAGTATCACAATTTGAAGATGACCTTAATCATGAAATAAAATATTTTTACCTGGAACACTTTTGAGGTATCATAAAATCCTTGAAGTTGCTTTCCCATTGGTGTCCTAGTTACTTCCTAAGGGCCATGACATAGGTTCTTGAAAAATTTACCAATCACACTAACAACAAACGAAATATCAACTCTAGTGATTGTGAGATAGGTAAAAGTTTTTCTACTAGCTTGTCTAGATAAGTTTTTGGCTTCTTTTTTATGTTTTTGTGATGAGAGTATCTACTGACTTAGCTATTAATATGCCAGCCTCCTTGAGTATATCTACTATATATTTGCATTGCAAAATGTAGATATCTTCCTTTGAATGAGCGATTTCTATCCCTAGGAAGTGCTTGAGGTCACTCAAGTGATTAGTTTGAAAATATTGATGAAGATAATCTTTTGGTCATTCAATTCCATCACTGTCTCACCGGTATTGATAATATTGTTTGCAGGAAACACTTTAATGATTGAGAGATGATGTGGAAAAACTAAGTGGTTTGCTTGCACTTATTTAATGCTATACTGAAGGGAAATTGAGTTAAATTTTATGAAATAAGCTCCCAAAATTTTTTTTTATTCCATATAAGATTTTATCAGTTTATGCACTAGGCGAGTCTCTCCTGAGCAACAAGCATAGAAGGTTGCTCCATATAACCTTTTCCTCTAAGAGAGCGCCATGAAAGAAGAAATTCTTAATGTCAAGCTGATAAAGTAGTGGAAAATAACAACTAGGGAGAGGAACAAATGAACTAATCTGGGTCACTAGAGAAACATCTACATTTTCAACTTTATAAATGTGCATGTACCCTTTCTTCATCAAATGAACTTGTAGACAATCAAAAGAGCTATTGGGAGAACACTTGACTGTGAAAACCCATTTACACCTTGGATAGACTTCCAAGGGGTGAGAGCTACGTGTTCCTACGGGCTATTAATAGAGTCAAGCACATCTATTTCATCAATCATTGCTTCTCCTAATCACGAGGATCTGAGAGAACCTTTAGGGTGCATTTGGTTGGAGGCTATCCTTGATAACCTTAGTTATCCATCCAAGGTTATTAACGAAAATCTTATTTGGTTTAGATAATCAACAATTCCCAAGTAATAATCCATGCTCGACACGTCAGCAAAAGGGGCATGCAACCCAGAATCGGAAAACCTTGGAAAAGTAGGGGTTTTCTTGATTCCGGGGTTATGAAACTTTTTTTTTTCAAAATTATCCTCCAATATTTACCTTTAAAACAAAAATAACCCTCACAGTTTATTAAATTTCGGAGGCATCACTGGTGGCCTGCATCGGCGGTCGGCGCCAACAACGGCCAACAGCCGACGAATGTTTTTTTTTTAATTTAATATTTTAATTAAAACTTTAATAAATTAAATAGACTATAATTGAGAAAAATTAAATAAACTTAATTTAAAATTCAATAAAATTATCTAAACAAATTATAAAAAAATTAAAAAATAATTCAATTTTATTTATTTATTTATATATTATTATATATTTTTTGATATTTAATTTTCAGAAATTAAAATAAATATAATCGGGGATCCGATGACTGATATAATTTTTTATACTTAAATCGAGGGTGCAAACAAGTACATAATATTATCTTGCTTTTTTATTTTTAATTTAGACAAGCATACAATATCATCATACTTAATATTGAACTAAAGGGTAATACAGTAAAATATTATACTATATTATATACTATTACTTGCAAACATACAAGATTTTATTTGATCACCTAAATTGAACCAAACAACATCATATTATGTTTCATTCACCATAACTTTGGTTATGTGATTACTTGGTAATCACATAACCAAGGTTATATATGATAACTTGAACTAAACACACTCTTAAGACATTTGTAGGAACAAATTGTGAGGATAAAGAAGATAGAAAGGGATTTGGGTGATAGTGAAACATATGATAAAAAAGAGCGAAAAATGATGCACTGAATCAAAGTTGGGATATGAGATAACAGATTAACAGTAGAGTTTGAAGGTGGTGCAAGTATCTGTATGACATCTCCTACCCTATACTTATAGGGAGGCGTGTCAGATAATGGGACCTTAACAATAAAAGGTGTAGGTGTGAGAAGGTCTACAATTGCTAAGTGAAAGCATGACAATGAACATGAAGAATTTTTTGCAAGGACCTGATATAGTGGTGTTAAGGGAAAGAATTGAATGGACTCAAAGGTCACATTAGCGGACTGATGTGATTAAGGACAGTAACACAACATCCATTTTAGAGGCGATAGCATTTGAGAAAAATGAGATAACTTATCTTCTAGAAGATACTCAATGAACAAAATAAGTGTAGCCAAGTAAGAAAAAGGAAAATGCATGTCTTAAAAGAGTGCTTGGGCATTCTTGAATAGGTTTTGATATTTCTTTCTATACCATTTTTCCTAGGGGTACATAAACATGGAAGTTGATGAAGAATACCTTTACTTGTGAGGAATGATAGGGAGGAATCAAAAGTATTCCTTAGGATTATCACTGCATGAAGACTTGATAGATGTTCAAAACTAGTCATTAAATTTAACATAAAAGAAGAGAATATAGAAAATATCTTAGGTCATTTCTTCATTGTGAAACACAATGTCATTCAAGAATATTTATCAATGACACAATGTCATTCAAGAATAAATTATGGATGAAAGTGTAGAAATGGCATAGTTATCACCACAAATAAACCAAAGTATAAGGGTACAAAGCACGTTTATGAACACTCCTAACGAAAAAAACCGTATTATATTTGCCTAACTAATAAGGGGGTGCTTGGTATACATTCGGTAATGGAAATGGTAATGAGTTTTGATTGAGGGGTTTATGAGTTTAGTGATAACCTAGTGGGGGTTTGGTTATAAAATTAGGGGTATCATATCCATATTTTGATTCTGATTCCCGTATATCAAGCATCATAAATGGGAATGAAATAGATTTCATTCCCATTCCCGTCTTCTAAATCCGTTTACCAAGCGCCCCCTAAGATTTATTGCCTATCAATTTAAGATTAGAAGACTAGGAACTATTAATTTTAAATGCTTAAGAGCTAGATGACCAAGATGTAGGATCGTAAAATGCGTTAGAGGGAGAGAATAACGCTCACACTTTTCTCTTTCGTTTTGTTCTTGTCTATACAGTTAGTTTGCAGCGGCCAATAATGAAATAAATAACTTAAAAGAAGGACAAATCAGATTTTTTACTTGGTTCACACCTCCCAAGGTGCTATGTCCAAGGCTATGCATGGATGGTGCCGTCCACTATTCTTTCTCCTTTCCAGAAACCTTCCGACGAAGGAGAAAATTTAGATCAAGTACAACACACACAAAGTAATAAACTAAATAAGCATATAAGCAAATATACAAGTTTATTGAATGTGGATCGCTTATGGAGATCTTGAATGCCAATGCACTTGTCTTGGATCCTCCTGGATCGCATAAACAGAATCTTTGAGCACTTAAAGTAGAGAGGAAATGATGGCTTTGAATGTGAATGAGTTGTGGATCCTTAAGCCTTTGCCTCCCTTTTATAGAGCCTGATTTGATCTCTTTTGGTCGACTAAAAGCTTATTCATTCGATTAAAACATGGTCAACTTTATTTGCAAATCAAATCTCACAAAACCCGACATTATTAGGGTTTTACGGTCGATCAGATAGTTTTTGGTCTCTCGGATTGTTCGGTTGACAGAAATAGTGTCTAGTTGCCCGAAGTAAAGGTCCGTCATCTTATCTATATTTTGGTGGCCCAGACTAAAGGTTCGGTCAACAATCATCCTTCGTTCTTCCAAGTCTTCATGTATCTTAGCTTTTTGCAAGACAAGTATCCAAACAAGCCTAGTTCTTAGTCTTCCTTACCTACTAGACCTACTAGGCTTTCCTGCTTGGAGTTTACTCCTCCAAGACTTTCCACATTACTTAGGGTTTACTTCCTTGGGAGTTTTCCCTTTGCCAAGCATCTGGTCACCCTTGACATGCTTGAGCTTTTCCCTTATTAGACATTTGGTTAACCTTGACCTATCTGGACTTTCCCCTTGCCTAACATCCGGTTTTCCTAACCTGCTAGGACTTTCAATTTGCTATACATTCAATCACTTTTGAGTTGTCTGCCAAACATCCGATTACGTTTGACTTACTTGGACTTTCTCTTTCTCAATTGCCTAGGTCAACCTTAACCTATCATGACTTCTCACTCATGCCTAGGTCAACCTTGACATGTTAGGGCTTCTTACCAACTATCAAGCATTGGTCATCCTGAACCTACTTGGACTTTCCCGATTACTTTAAAACATCAGGACAACCTTGACTTGTTTCGATTAAACCTTGGTGAATTTTGGCTGGACACAGATATTGTCAAATATCAAAACTCTGAAGGTTGCACTAACAATATCTCCTTTTTGATGTTTGACAACAAGTTTAAGTTAGGCTAATCACTTAACTGAACTTCTCTGGTCTTATGCTAAAATCAAAGAATTAGAGTTTTTCTAACTTAAATCTTTTTCTCGCCCTTTGACATACATAAAAAAAAAAACAAGACTCGGCTTTTTGACTCCTAAGGATCTCCTTAGTTGTTGCAACAACAATGATGCGTATTCCTTATTAAAAAAGATATCTCTCTTTTACCTTCTTGAAAGACCATTTCGAGATAATCACATAATTTAAAATATCTCCTTCTTTGAAAATAATCACTTAACTTTTTAAAGTATTTAAAAAATATCAAATATTTTAAAGATATTTTGAAGGAAAAACACATTTTCAAACAAATTTTCTAAACTCGTGTCAATTTAATTTGAAAAACTTCCTTTTAAAATTTGGTATTTCAGTAGGACAACCCCTTAATCTGACACTCTTTTAGGATATCCTTGTAAACCACGGAAAACATACCTAAGTATGTAGGTGTTTAGGAGATTATGGTTGACCTAAGAAAAACACACGTAAGCTAGTGTTGGTCAACAACTATCTTTTTCAAAATATACAAGTTTTTGAAAAGATATATATAATTACACCCAATCAAACATGAAATATCATCAAACACTATTATGTGAATCACTATTTTGTAAATAATTTTAAGAAATAGTTCTATAAATTTTGAAAACCTTTTCAAAATATTTTCCAAATTTATTATCCTAACATATCACCCGTTCAAACATGAAATATCATCACACACTGTTATGTGAATCACTATTTTGTAAATAATTTTAAGAAAATAGTTCTATAAATTTTGAAAACCTTTTCAAAATATTTTCCAAATTTATTATCCTAACATATCACCCGTTCTGTGTTTCAGTACACATAACATATGATAATTGTGAGATGGGTCTTTTAATTTTTAATTAATTTTTATTCTAAAGCGATTTGATTTTGGGTTAGATTCAATTTTTGTTTTGGGTCAGTTTAAACTGGCTTCTAGGTTATGGCAAGGCCTAGGCACATTACTTTGAACAACCACTATCTTAGACAAAGCTAATAAAAACAACAAACATCTAAATAAATTTAGAGTGATGATAGGGACAATGAATTTGGGACAGTGAATGGGACAATGAATGACGTGGTAATTATTGTGTACACGTCCGATCGTCGATTGGACACTACCGGTGGCCTTCGGCCGCCGCCCCGAACCAAACTATACCCTGGGGGGCACGGTGAACCCGTCGGGGATCGCCGCAATTGCGATCTCGCATCATTGACCGTCGATTTCGATAGGTTCACCGTTACCGGTGATCCTGACGAGTTCACCGTCCTCTGAAGGTATAGTTTGATTCAGGACGATAATCAGAGACCATCGGTGGTGTCCGATCGGCGATCGGACATGTACACAATAATTGTACGTCATTCACTGTCCCATTCACTGTCCCAAATTCACTGTCCCAATCATTACTCATAAATTTAATATTAAAGTTGGTCTACCTAGTTTAGAATGAGGTGAGTTAACTTCAATTAGTTTCACTTAGCTAAATGCACCATGTAGAATACGCCTTACGCAACCTAGACATACACTTAGCTAAACTTACCTAATTTACTATCAGCTCAACCTGACCTTATACCGTGTTATCAAGATCAAAGCCACTTTGTCCTATATATCCATTCTAAGTAATTAATTCATGAATAATATGCACGACATGTGAAACATGACATATTGCAATTAATTGAAAGTATGCATGAGCATGACAATTTAAACATAAAAAAGTAAATCAATCAAGTCAAACAAATCATAATATTGGTTTCTAATAATGTATCAAATACTCATACATTTCGTGTTAACTCTCAAATTTGCCAACCCACATTGACACATTTTAATTTTTATTAAGTTTGTTGTTTCCTTGAGTATGATTAATTAATTAGTTCCATAATCAAAAGGGACTAGATTATACATTGGTTTATGAGTTTTAGAAACTTGACTTGTATTCAATTTAGATTTATAACCCAAGTCTAGATTTTGTGAGTTTGAGAAATTATTGATAATCTTTTCTAGATTTTAAATTTTAATTTCAAGATATTATTTCTATTTTTCAAACTTCTTAATTTCGAGTTTTCTGAATTTTTAAATTTTAAAAACTTTTGCATTTTTAAAATTCAAAAATTGATTTTTCGAATTTCTAATTTTTGAAAACTGATTTTTATGATTTAAAATTCAAATTGAATTTTTCTGATTTTTAATATTCAAATTAAGTTTTTTCTTATTTTTAAAATTCAAATTAAGATTTTTAAAATTCTGAATTTTATTTCTGAATTTTTGAAAATTAATTTCTTATTTATCAAATTTTAAAAACTGTTTTTTCTGGAATTCTAAAATTTAAAAACTATCTTTCTGTTTTTTGAGATTTCGAAAACTGATATGCCTTTTTGAAAAATTCTGATTAATCTTATTATTCTTAATTAAGTTCAGATTATTATTAATTAAATTCGAATTATTATTAATCAGATTTGAATTAATTAATTCTGAATTATCTTGATTAATTGAATTATTAATTAAAGTTTAATCAATTGAATTATTATTATTATTATTATTTAATTGGTATCAAGTATCCACCTTACATTGACTAATCGTGGGGTTACTAGCCCGGGCTTTACGGAAGTTTTCCACTGGCTACAAGGATAAATCGGAAGTGCTCGTAATAGTCCTATCAGCCTAGCATTGTTAATCACCCATAATGAGAAATTCATCCGTTAATTCGCCAAAAATAGGACCCGATCCTTAGATGTCTAGTAAACTGGAAAGGCACCCTACCTTTATACCATTGCCTCGGGGGCACTTGAATTATTTTTCTGATCTTTATCTTGATTGATGAGATCTAGTTTTGATCCACGTCTAGATTAAACATATCATCATTTTGATTGATCCAATCTAGGTTATGATTGAACAAATCAATATTTTGATTGATTTGATCTTGATTGACTCGATTAAAGTCTTGATTACGGATTAAGGTTTTGATTAAATTTGAATTAATCTGATTTTAAAATTAAATTTAAATTAGTTTATTTTTTTATTAATAAAATTATTTGAATTAATTAAATTTTTAGAGTTATAAATATCTAATTTGTCAAAAAGATCTAAACTAGAGTAACAATAATTAATTAAATTATTACTACAAGCATGCATGGCAAAGGTTGGATTTTCATATAACTTAAAATTGTTAACCTTATTGCTCCCCCTAGATCCTTGGATCTCCCCTGCCGGCATTGGTTTTTGTAGTGTCTGGTTCGCTTGCACTTGAAGCACACCACTTGTTCCTTGCTTTTTTAGATTTCTAGCATCGGTTCCTCCTTGTGCAGATCGAGTCTTATAAGTAGGATATTTATTTTTATAGTGTCCTCTTTTCTTACACTAAAGATATTATATAAAATTTAAACTTTGAATTTAAATAGTTACCTTGTGAGCCCTCGTTTGGACTCTCCCTTTCAACCCTTAGCGACTTGGACTCTGGCTTAACTTTATATTCTAGCTTCGAGGGATTCTTGTGATGCTCGATCAACCGGGTCCATCCTTCATTAGAATTTTCATACTAACCTAATCTGCATACAATTTTGTTAGGTAAAATATCTAAAATTAATTTAATTACCTTTTGATTTGCTTCATAATTTTGAGGAGATTTCTTTAATGCGACCTAGTTGTCGAAGCCACCCATCAACACGAAGATTTCCATTACCGACCTCCAAATATTGAATCCATCTGTCTTGTCTTGTACAGTGGTGGATCGTAGATGCATTGGCCAAGCTTCTCTTCATACTCCATTTTCTTCACTTTTATAATACAAAAAAAAAATTAATAATAAAAAATTAAACAGATACCTCTAGCCTGCTCCTTTGACTATTAGTTAATGAAGAACCCCTAGCTCTGATACCAATTGTAGGACTGTAAAGTCTGTTGGGGGATTGAGTAGCTTTCACACTTTTCTCTTTCGTTTCGTTCTTGTTTATAGAGTTAGTACGCAGCAAATAATAATAAAACAATAACTTAAAAGAGAAGGACAAACTAGGTTTTTAACTTAGTTCACACCCCAAGGTGCTACGTTCAGGGCTATGTACGAATCATGTCGTCCACTATTCTTTTCTCTTTTTTTTGGAAACCTTTTGGCAGTGGAGAAAACTCTTACAGAATTTAGATCAGGTACAACATACACAAAGTAATAAACTAAATAAGCAAATAGACAAGTTTATTGAATGTGGATCACTTCTGGAGATCTTGAATGCCGATGCACTCGTTGAGCCTCCTGAATCGCACGAACAGAATCTTTGAGCACTTAGAGCAGAGAGGAAACAATGGCTTTGAATGTGAATGAGCTGTGGATCCTTGAGCCTTCGCCTCCCTTTTATAGAGCTTGATTCGACCTTTTTCGGTTGACTGAAAGCTTAACCAGTACCAAAACATGATCAACTTTTTTCGAAAACCGAATCTCGCGAAACCCGACGTTATCAGGTTTTAACCAGACAGTTTCTGGTCGCTTGGACATATTTGATTGCTTGGACTGTTCTGGTTGGAACAGTCCCCGATCGCGCGAACTAAAGGTCCAGTCTCCAGTCATCCTTTGGTCTTTTGAGTCTTCATCTATGATCTATCTAAGCTTCCTGCAACACAACAAGCATACAAACTAGCCTAGTTCTTAGTCTTATTGACCTACTAGGCTTACTTGCTTGGAGTTCACTCCAAGACTTTCCACACTACCTAGGGTTTATTTTCCTAGGGGTTTTCCCTTTGCCAAGCATCCGGTTACCTTTGATCTGCTTGGGTATTTCTCTTGTCAAACACTCGGTCAATCTTGACATGTTTGGATCAGGTTCTCTCAACTTGCTAGGGCTTTCCATTTGTCAAACATCCGATCACTTTTGACCTCGACTTTTTTTCTTGCCAAATATCCGGTCCACTTACTTAGACTTTCCCTTTCTCACTTACCTAGGTCAATCTTGACTTGTCAGGACTTCTCACTCATGTCTACCTTAACCTGTCAAAACTTCGTGCCAATTGTCAAGCATCCAGTCATCTTTGACCTGCTTGGACTTTTCCCACGTACTCCAAACATCCAATCAACCTAGACCTGTTTGGATCAATCCTTGGTTAATCTTAACCAGCCATAGATATATTGGCAAACATCGAAACCCCAGAGGCTAATTGCTCAACACAAGATGGTTGTAGATCTGGAGAGTGTAGTTAAAAGAATCAAATGATGATGCAAACACATTCAATTGATAAGTGCATGCAGACCTGAATAGGAATAGAAGTGACATTGAGTATGACAAAACAATTTTAAAATCTTGTAAGTTTGCTAATAGAGAATAAGCTTAATAAGAAGTCACAAATATAAAATCACAGTAAACAAATAAAGCATTTGTAAAAAAGAGACATCACCAGTTCCCAAATCTAATGAGTGAGACCCATTAGCTATGGTGACACTAGTGAGACATTGTAGTGGTGTAAGAGTAGAAAAGGCGGATGCATTGCTAGAAATATGCTCCAAGGCCCTTGATTCTATGACCCAAGGGGATGCCCTAGAGGTATGAAGTATGTAGGCAATAGAAGTACCTAAATGGGCCAATGAGGTAACTAGCTGTGATAATGCATTGACAGTGCCTAGAGAGCTAAAGAAGCCTGGAGTACTCCTTTGCAGGGACCAACAGTGGAACTTGTGTGAGCTGGCTTGGTAGTATCAGACTTGTGCGATATGAGCAATGTGAGATGGATAGCTCACGCATAGTAACAAGTATATTTAACATATTCAAATATGCCATAGTGTAACACTTGGGTCTATTCTAGCCCCCAAAATGGACATCTCTTCGCTGCTAGCCTCTTTGGCCACCACATTATCGCCCAGAGGAAAAGTCAAGATCCCAAGAAGGATAAGAGGTGGTCGAACTGTGGTTGAGGCTTGCATCATATGCATATATACATGTTGATAAAGGAGGAATAGAAGAGCCATCTAGAATCTGAGAACTTTGACTCTCAGGTTGAACCATGTGGAGAAACATGATAGCGAACAGTCTATAGAGCACCTAAGAGACAAACAGTTATACAACTGCTGAACTTGATATAGAACAGCATAATTGGGCTTTTTGATTCTGCTGAATACAGAAGTATTTACACCCTTATTCTCTTGCTCTATAGAATTTAAAATTTCTTTATTCAGTTCTTAATCTCTGATCCTGTGGTTGGTCTCTCTCATACAGCATAGAGTTTGATCGTGATGATGAATTTTTTGCTACTGCTGGTGTTTCAAAGCGCATTAAAGTGTTTGAATTCTCAACAGTAGGTGTTTTTTCTTATCTTTTATGGACAGTGTATTGTGTATTCAATTTCTTAACTAACTATAAATCTTTTATATGATCAGATTGTTAATGAACCATCAGATGTGAATTGCCCTGTTGTAGAATTGGCAACACGATCTAAACTTAGTTGCCTAAGTTGGAACAAGTACTCAAAAAACATCATTGCAAGTAGTGATTATGAAGGGAATGTAACTGTATGGGATGTAAATACTCGCCAGGTGTCCATTTTTCTGTATGATAGAAATTGTTTTAATTCATGTGATGGAGCAGGAAATGATTGTAACTTCTTTCTTTCTTTCTTTTTTTCAGAGTGTGATGGAATATGAAGAACATGAAAAACGGGCATGGAGTGTTGATTTTTCTAGGATGGAACCAACAATGCTAGTTTCTGGTAGTGATGATTGTAAGGTAAACATCCAATCCTTATTTCGTCTGTGATCAAACTACCTGAATCAACTATCATAGGCAGTTCCAAACTAACTAAACTTTGATAGTGCATCCTAAAACTTCGATAGACTGCTGCCAGGATTGACTAAACTACACCAATTATTAGAATCTGTAAAAATTTAACCTAAAATAGAAGTTAATAAAAATTGCAAATGAGAAAGTGCATGTTGTATCACCAAATTAGGTGTTCTTTTTCTGTATGTATCTTGAAATTTTCATGTTTTGTCACCGATTGGCCAATTTTTTTAGCTACAAGGTGGTCTAGAGTAACTTTGTACATCTTAAATTGTGATCCAGAATGGTCTGATTGGATGCAATCAGACTGGGGTGCATGTTATAAATTACTCTAATATTATTAAGAGGTAATTAAATTGAAAATTTTGCACTTGAGATGGAGGTTGGAGTTTCTTCCTGCATGCAGGTGTCTAGATTATTTCTGTTTTTCAAGATTACTTTTCATTAGTTGCTTAAATTTTTTCTTAAAACTTCTTGCCTATGGAATTATAATGTTCCAGTTAAGGAAACAATCAGGTTTACATAGCATACTTGTCGAAGTTATGATCATTATTTTTCTATTGTTGGGATGGTTGGATGTTGTCAACATGCCATTTTTCATATTAATCTGCACACTTTGTATTATTTATTTCATAACTGAGAATGGGTTTTTATGCATTTCTATGGACATATGCAAAAAAAAACATGTAAGATTGCTATGATTGGCTAATTGAATCAGCTGATAACGATAGCAGGTTCACTAATATGCAATTCCTGATGTTTCTATTCTAAAGGTGTTCATGTACCTTTTTTTCACTGTGCCAAGCAGGTGAAGGTGTGGTGCACAAAGCAAGAAGCCAGTGTTATCAACATTGACATGAAAGCAAATATTTGTTGTGTTAAATACAATCCAGGGTCAAGCTTTCATGTTGCAGTATGTTTTGTTCGATTTCCTTTCTTTTACCTTCACAGTTTGTTGTCTACTTTTACATGCTTCCCATGTCCTTTTCCAGGTTGGTTCTGCTGACCATCACATTCACTATTTTGATCTGAGAAATACTAGTGCTCCACTACGTGTTTTCAAGGGGCACTGGAAAGCAGTATCTTATGTAAAATTCTTGTCCACCAATGAACTTGCATCTGCATCAACAGACAGTACATTGCGACTTTGGGATGTAAAAGACACATGCCCAGTATGTTTTACTGACACTGGCCTTGTTGATAACATAAATAAGTTCCCAACCAGTTTTTAACTTGTTACTGTGCTTAAATAAGTTCCCAACCAGTTTTTAACTTGTTACTGTGCTTAAATAAGTTCCCAACCAGTTTTTAGCTTGTTACTGTGTTATTCAGTATTCTATTTACAGTTTTTCTTATCAAGGATTTCATTGATTGGGGGAGTAACATTTTGTTTTGAAAGACGAACACTTCCATTTTTTGATGCAATAATCCAAAAGTTTCATATATTAGTTTCTGGATAATTTTGCAGTAATATGAGTTTTGCTATCATAAACTCAATAATAAAAATCCACTCTGAAAATGTTAAGATCATTAGCTTGCAGCCTGAATAGATGAGTTCCTCTAATAAAACCTCCTATACGTTTTTATGCATGTTTCATGCTCGTGCAGTGATAACTTTATTAGCATAGGGCCACATCTGCTAGCAAAATACTTGTCTTGGATCCATGCCAAGGAAGATTGAATTGCCACTCAATGAATATTATCCAAATTCTGTATCTAGATCATCTGAACTTCCTCCAGATTTTTTGACATTATTGTTTCAGTTATGTTTTATTTATTGTACCGTGATCCATCAGACCAGTTACTGTGATGATTATGTTTGGCTATGCATTCTTGTATCTAAACTGTTAACTTAAACCTGCTTCTTATGATTTCCAGATTGAAAATGACTAACTACTTACTGAATTTTTGTACTGTTCTGGATGATTCATTCAGGTGCGGACTTTCAGAGGGCACACAAATGAGAAAAATTTTGTGGGTTTAACAGTTAACAATGAGTATATTGCTTGTGGTAGTGAGACAAATGAAGTATTTGTGTACCATAAGGTGAGTCAAATTCACTATGCTTGCCTAAGTCTCCAAGCGGTAGTATCCATGCTAGTTTGGTCTGCCTACAGAAGGATATTTTCCTCTGATTCTTATGCCCTTTTCTAGCTGTTCTAAAAATGCTGCAATAACAATCATGAATCTCAGGCAATCTCGAAACCAGCTGCATGGCATAAATTTGGATCTTCAGAACTTGATGATGCAGAAGATGACGTTGGTTCATATTTTATTAGTGCTGTTTCCTGGAAGAGTGACAGTCCTACAATGTTGACAGCCAATAGCCAGGGAACAATCAAAGTTCTTGTACTTGCAGCATAGACGTATAGAATGGTGTTACAAAGCCCCTCTATAGTCAACCCCTGTGCAGTCAAGTGCTATGTGGGTAGATTTAATTTAGTGCTACTCATTTTATTTGGAGTTTCTCTTCCTATTATTTTCTTGAATCATAGGACTGGCCAAGCAAGCCATTTGCTCATGCCGTGACTTGTCATTTCTCTCTGTACATAGTGTTGTTTGTCAATATGAGGTAAATTTGCTTGATCATTTTGTTATACTTTTCTTTTAATTAATGTTTAAAGAGCCACTCGACGATAGCTTTCTACCCTGTCATAGGGGTTGACGATTTGAAACAAGAAGTTATCAATATGCATTGTTTGGAGTACTTGTGATTTTCTCTCTTGGTGTACTGGAACTTTTTTTAGCATTCTCCATTCAGTTGCAATGTTCACACACACCTCCAGAGTTTGTATAAAATGTTTGATGGAGATGTGCAGTCTCGTTGATCATTTCAGGAAGGACAAATAAGAAGAGCCTTTCTGATATATATGTGTGTGTGTCTTTTGATTAAAGTTTTGCATCTAACAATATCTGCCTTCTACACGTAAGTCTCCGTTTCCTGCCATTTACAACTTGTGGCATCGGTGAATTTTGGGGATAATTAATGGAAAAAGCAAAGAGAAAATCGGCATTGACTATTAGTGTTTTTTTCCCTTTATCTGCATATGATGATTCTTCTTTTTTCTCGATTGTCCAGTCTCGCTTTTTTATCATTCTTTTTTGAAATTCAAGTCTTTAGAGTTCAATGCCTGTTTCAGAAACCGTGCATCTGGCGATTCCTGAAAGCAACTGGCGTTTCGTTGGTATGAAAGTGATATTTTCAATAATATATTGGGCTTAATAGGTCCAATGCCAAAAAACTCTATATTAGACTGAATGATTTTTAATCTGGTTTTGCATGGTGAGAGTGTTTTTCATAGATGGAGTATTCTAGAGTTGAAGAGACTCACCCTGATGCATAAGAGAGTTATTTTCTTGAGAGTATTTTGCAAGTGCTAGAGTCATGTAATGCTTTCCATTTTTCTCCATCGATACTAAGAGATTAATTTAGGGAGAATTCAGAAATCGTTTATACAAGTTGATGTCACATATCATATAAAACTTAAACTCTCTTTATGGATGTCGACTTCCCTCAAAGCGGTTATTTTTTTGTTTGTTTGTTTGTTTGTTTTCCTATTTTACTTCTGGTCGAGGTGAATATTTCACCAATTGTGCTTGTGGTGGAGGATATGTTGTTTATTAGACACTAAATTTTGACTCAAAGTGTGTACTTTGAAGCAACATAATTTAATTAGATCACTATCTGCATTTTTAGAAAGTGGCAAAGGTACATGTTTTGTGATACTAATTGCGAGCCTTGAACCTCATTGTATTGATGTGGTTTTATTAATCAAATTTATAGAACAATATAAATCAGACAACAAGGAATTTCGTTAGGAGTTTTCATAGTACATCAACATAGACTTTGACAATATAGAGGTAATTTAAATGATATAATATGATACAAGGAAAATAATAAATGAATCAAAACAGTCCATCCATACGCTCAAGACACAAAATTGTTGGTAAAAAAAAAATTTAGTAAGAGCAATGTTAAAAAAACCATGACAACCTTGAATAGTAAACTCAACTCAAGAATATATAACTCGTATATTCTTGATTTTTCAATAATATACATGGTAAGGTACAAAACACTAAACTATAAGCAAAAAGTTTTAATGCAATCATGCCATAAGTGGTTGGTGTGATCTTGAATTTTAATATTTGAGTGGTTTAAATTTGACATTGCTGTATGTATTTGATATGTATAGTTGAGTATGTAAACATTTTCAAGAAAACACATGGAGTTTGAGAGTAGTGGTTTGGTGTGGGAAAGCATGTTTTGTGGCTTAGTGATATGAAGTAATCAAAGAAGGTTGCATGAAATAGATCGAGGGATTATAGGATAAGGAGCATTGAGACAACAATGACGATAGCTGAGGGAAGCAGATTTCAAAGGCAAAGGTGTGATGACACAAAGAGGAGTTGTGGACTCAGGTGCATCTGACATGGAGCCTAAATGAAGAGTTTTGAAGCAAAGTTCAGTTATAAGGGTAAAACTCTTATGAGATTTCAGTGTTGAGTGATATGTATCTATGGGGGATGAGTGTAGAACTCAATTTAAGTGGATTCGACCTATGAAGGTCGTAGTCTGGGTTACTAGTGATTGGTATTGGAGATTGGTAGGTAGGAAATTAAATATCCCAAATGGATTTAGAGTTTAGGGTTTAACAATTGACTAGTAATGAATATCAATCGATTATGAAGTAGTCGACTCGCGCAATTGATTGGATCTGCGGACCTAATGAACAAAATATTTTTATTCGTGGTTAGGTCGATTGGTAACATCAATTGACTACTAATAAATTTTCAATCTACTAAAAGCTCACATAGAAATTGAAAAGAGTCATTGTTGCATAATAATGGTTAATCACAAAGACCAATTAATTGATGGAGTTGTTGATTGTTGGTTGATAATGTAATCTTGTAGTAGAATTTCGAAGAGAAGAGCTTTGGGATGATGGCTTCAATGTAGATCTTGATACATTTAGTTTAAGGATATTATTGATAATCTTGGTTACCAGTTCATTGGATATTATTTGTTAATAAAAAATTATTTAGTATCAGCAAATGTGGAAAATAAATAAGAATTGGAATACCTTGGATGTATAAGGTTTTCCATGATTCTTAGGTTAACAATTTTTTCCCCCAAAATTACCTTTGATTTTTTATAACACTAAACCCTAGCTTCCCTCCTTCGTTCCCATCGCCACAATCTGGATCACGAAGACGATGCCAACGTATGGTTTTGCATCATTGATGACGAGGTCTCTTATGTCCGCACCCTCATTGCCTCCCTCTCCATGACCCTTTCCACCATGCACTACGGTGCTTTGTCGGGCTTGGCACGATCACATCAACTTCTCCCCCAACAACATCTCCACTCGCGGCATCAACACTGTTGTAGACTTCAGCCACTCCGGTCGCCTCGACAGGTTCCCGCCCAACACCGTCCTTGAGCTCCTCACCTTCTCCAACATGTTTTGCTGTGATAGTCTCATGTACACTTGCGACTCTAAGCTCACGTCTCTAGTGCGCACCCATGATGACACCCTCCTCCTCCTTGACTATGGTCTCAAGGAGACCGCCCACCTCCTTGTCACCTCTTGCCTCTAGCTCTTCCTTTGTTAGCTCTCAAAGTCCCTCTCTGACCTTCACATCACTAGACTCCTTTGCGCTCAAGAAGTCAAGGAAAAGCTAGCAGTTGTCGACCATGCCTTTTGTTATATTTGAGAGATGTCCTAAGACAATCACTTTAGAAGTTATATCATTTATTTTAAAAATATTATTCATTATTTGGGTGTACATTCTCTATATATGTGATTTATCTTAAACTCAATTAATGAAGTATATAATACAATGCATAGCATGAGAGAAATTGTGATTAAATCATAATTAGTGAGTATCTTATCATGTATTATTATGCACATATTAAAATCTTCCCTAGTCAATGAATTAATGAGATTAGACATCATTTGATTTTATAAGACTAGCATATGTTATACTCCTTGGTTCATCTAAGTTATCGGTCCTCACTGTTGGAAATATTGGGATGTTGAGAGTTAACATATAGATGCTAGTTAAAGGAAACTAGTTCGTTGGATGTGATTTGCTATGATACTTCATATGATTTTTTTATATGTTGATAAAGATCTCATTATAGCTCAAATAGGTAGGGCGACTAGTCGCTGTCCCAGGCATCCGCGGTTCGATCCCCAGCTACGGCGTATTTGCAGGAATTTTTCCTCCAAATGGGATGCGAACCCTGGGACGCTGGGCTTCTAGACCGCCCACTGCGAGCGCTTCCCGATTTACCCTGGTGGCTGGTGGGAAACTTTCGTGTGGCGGGGCCGATCGCCCGAGGTTGGATGGAAAAACCTCGTTAATCATTTTTCATTATAGTTCAAATATAATTTTTCTTAGACTTGAGATATTCAAATCATCTTGGTCATGAAAGCTTATACTTTGACATCTTAGTAGGACATCTCCCAGAAGGTGTAGATATGAGATGATGGGTATAAGTCAATATGCCCAAGGATGTTTTTTCTTGTCATTTGGATGATGAACTTGTCATGCTTCCTTCCCTTCCTTCTCTTGGCCAAAATCCCTCTTCTCCCTCTCCTTCAAGTTTTGTGAATCTCCTGTTGTGGCTAGTACCACAAAGGTGATTCTTCTCCGAAGCTTGAGTGATCGTGTTCGTGTGGATACACATAGAGGCACGGACACTTGAACGCGCAAGAGTTTCGACGTACCTCAGACAAGCGGGATAAGCAAAGGGCACGCGCCAAAGGTATACCTATACGATAAGAATTTGTAAATTAACTTTGTATGAGTTTTCTTTCGCATGGATCGCTCGTGGGATCTCTTATTTATACTGCGATTTTTTGAATATTTTTTCCTATAGATCCCTACAGTGGTATCAGAGTCACTTGTGAAAGATCATACAAAGTTTAGAAAAACTTTTATATGTGATATAGAAGTAGGACATAATTTTGTTATGGATTGTGTAATGTATGAGCATTTGTTGAGATACAAAAGTTTGTGTTGATCAAACTAAAAGTCCATAACATTATCATATGAATATGAAAGTGTGCTATGGTCCGATTGTACTCAACAAATTTTATAACCTATGGTTTCGGCTCATGAGCAATTTACAATCATAATAAAAATTGATGTCCTAAATCTATTTTGTGTGATTGATGTCATGGTGCATGGTTATGACCTTAACCCCAATATGATTGGATGTATATGTGTGTGTGCACATGTTGTAATGTAATTCATAATACGACCTACGTGTCGTGCCTTATCTCTATTTTTCCAGTTGTAAAATAGATTTAGACTCGAATGTAACTCGAGTTTTCCTAATTTGTAATATACAAAATGAGGAGTGGAATGCCCATTGAAGAATGAAGTTACAAAAAGGAAGCCGACGACACATGACGACCAAAGGATGCACTTGGAGAAGATGTTATCCCTAGGTTGACCATCGATTTTCTCATTGGCTTGAGAAGATTGTAGTATACGGGCCATAACCATGTCACATTTTACCGCTTATATATTGATATATGCAATGTGTATATGTGATGCATGATTAGATAAACATTTATCTTAATTAAGTCAACTTGATATGCCTACCAAAGTTTGGTACTCATAAACTACCTCGATCATTTGTTGTTGGGTTTGCCAAAGCAAAGCGATATATTTTATATTGGTAGAGTGCAAGAGGACAATTGTGATATCCGCTATCGAACTTTGGGTGAGACTTAACTAAGTTACCTCAATTAGATTGAGAAACATAGAGGCATATCCCAAAAGTTGAGAAAATTAGGTAAGAGAACAATTATATAAAGTCTTGGGTGATTAACCAATGCTAACTCAAGATGATGTGTAATGTGGATCACCATGAGTTGCATAAGATGTAATTGGTAAAATATTACCTACCTAATTATACTAAGTCTTAGGCGATTAGCTAAAGCTAACTCAAGATGAGATATAATATGGATCTTGTCCCACATGAATGTAGTCGTTTTTTGGTTTGGAGCTAGTAGTGTGGGTAAATTAAGTTTGCCTACATCCATGACTAGCCTCTACCAAAGCTCTACAATTTAGTGGGAGTGTTATTTAATTAAAGACCTAATTAAATGATCTAGATATGATACTTATTTCTGCATATTTTACTGTTGTAGATCACCATGTTGTCTAACACGTCAAATACTCTCTCTCTCTGTGATCCGTCCTTGAGAAGGACAAGCTCAACGAAGCTAATTATCTGGGCTAGTACAGAAACTTGAGGATCGTCCTCAAACAAGAACAAAAACTTTATGTCCTAGAGCAACCTCTTCCAGAAGCACCTATCACTACCGCCACTCGCGTCGAAAAGGATGCTTACAAGAAGCATCAGGATTATGCACTTGATGTATCATGCCTCATGCTTGCCACCATAAACTCTGAGCTTCAGAAGCAACATGAGAACATGGATGCACATGATATGGTTGAGCACTTAAAACAACTATATCAAGGGCAAGCTAGGCACGAGCGGTTTGAGGTGTCTAAGACCCTATTTGCATGCAAGATGCAAGAAGGAACTCCCGTAGGAATTCACGTACTTAAGATGATTGGGTATGTCAAGAACCTTGAAAGACTAAGATTTCTACTGGGTCAAGAATTGACCACGGACCTTATCCTGCAATCGTTGCCGGAAGGGTACAATTTCGGGTACAATCATTTTGTCATGAACTATAACATGAACGAAATTGGCAAGCCATTGCCTGAGATGCTCAGCATGTTGAGAACTGCTGATCCCAATCTCAAGAAAACTAAGACCAGTAATGTACTGATGGTACAGACGGGCAAAGGCAAATGGAAGCCTAAGGGCAAGAGTAAGACCCAAGCCAAAGACAAGACCAACTCTACTGCACTGAAGGCCAAAGACGGGGTGCCTAAGGAAGGGACTTGCTTCCATTGTGGTGATACCGGAAATTGGAAGCGGAATTGCAAACTCTACCTAGAGGAAGTAAAGAAGAAAAGAAGTGAGACTTCTGCCTCAGATATTTTTGTTATAGAAGTTAATCTATCTATTTTCTCTTCTTGGGTATTAGATACCAGTTGTGTATCTCACATTTGTACCAATGTGCAGGGCCTTCGAAGAGCTAGATCGTTAACAAAGGCGAAGTGGACCAACGAGTAGGCAATGTCGCAAGAGTTGCTGCTATAGCTATAGAACATATTCCTTGTCTTATCTTAGAACTAGAGGAGTGCTTTTATGTACCTTCATTAACTAAGAACATAATTTCTGTATCTTGTTTGGGCAAGAAAGACTTTTCATTTATCATAAAAGATAAATGTTGTTCTATAATGTTAAATGACATATTCTATTATAGTGCACCACTTATGAATGGACTCTATCTTCTAGACTTAGAAAACCCAATCTATAACATAAATATCAAACGGTTCTAACTAAATGATTCGAACCAAACGTATCTCTGGCATTGTCTCTTAGGTCATATAAATGAGAGTCGCATATCCCAGCTCCATAAGGATGGATTATTGGACTCATTTGATTTTGAATCATATGAGACATGTGAATCTTGTCTTCTAGGCAAGATGACCAAGACTCATTTAGTGGACACGACGAAAGAGCGACAGACTTGTCTGGACTCATACATACTGATATATGTGGCCCATTTAATGTTGCATTTAGAAGAGGCTATCAGTACTTCATCACTTTTACTGATGATGTCAATAGATACAGCTTTGTGTATCTAATGAAACACAAGTCAGAATCCTTTGAAAAGTTTAAAGAATTCAAGAGTGAAGTACAAAACCAACTTGGTAAGAGTATTAAGATGCTTCGATCAGATTGAAGTGGTGAATACCTTAGCCAAGGGTTTCGTGACTATCTAGCAGAGTGTGGGATCATATCCCAACTCATTTCACCTGGAACACCACAATGGAATGATGTGTCCGAGCGGAGAAATCATACTCTATTAGATATGGTGTTAGGATGTATACTAAAAGACTTGTCTTTTTATATATGAACATCCACATTTTGAAAGAGAATCACAACAACACAGTTGCATGTTTATGTTAGTATATGCATAACAGTCTGATACTTTACATTATAGATAACATGGTGTGTGGTGACGCACAGAAGATCATGTTATCAGTTCCTTGCAGAGTATAAGTAGAGGCTCACAACCGAGATGAAGTTGGACAAACCATCGGGATGGTTGTAGTGTAATTAGGTGTGGTTTATCTTAACCATAGAATTACACTAGTGTGCTTTGCGTGCATTGAGCAGGACCAAAATAGAGGTGATCCAATTTATACTGACTCTATAATTAGATCGAACCTCGGATTATTATGCAGTACAATCTCTAAATCCCGATATAATAACGGGCACGTGTATTTAATATTTTATTTCTTTGATTTATCAATGGGCGAGATTTAATTTGGTAAATCGATAGGCCCGGTAAGTTGGGAAATAATATTAATTACATGGTGTGCCATTGATTATTGACGGAATCCGTGTCCTGGTGAGTCGCGATGATGATGCCCCCTTGATGAGCTCATAAGGCTCATCATGTTAAACCCTGCAGGTGGATTTGATCTAATATGATGATAAGGTTGAGTGGTACTAGTCAAGGAGTTAGAAGTTGATTAATTAAAATTGTCAGTAATTTAAATTAATCGATAGACATTCGATATCTTAAACACGGGGAGATGAATGTACTCATAATAGGTGGAGCCCATATGAAAATATGGGGGTTGGTGAGGAAGTTCAATGGAGATCCTTTAGTGGAATGAATCTTCATTAATGGATCGGATTTGGATCCATTAGCGGGCCAAGACCCAACTCCTCCTCATGGTCCTTATCGTAGCCCATATGTACCCCATGAAGCCATCAAGAAACTAGATTGATTAAGCCTCATATTATTCTTCTCCCTCTCTCTCTCTCTCTCTCTCTCCTAGGGCACAAGTTGGCCGACGGGTAGTTGATAACTACCATTTTGTTAATCATTTTAGGCTCTCAAATCCATGTTTTGATCCACTTTTATATGCTTAAGTTTGCAATTACATTAGGTTTCATGAATTACCTCTATTTTAGCTTTGGATGCAAATCTTTATAGATTTGAGATGTTTTGGCACTAAAAGTTGAATATAATTTTGTAGGATTCAATTGACCATGGACCTAGATCAGATTGGGTCAGACTTGAGCTCAGACTGGGATCCAGATCAAGACAATCGAGAGATGGATTAATATGGGCAGTCCGATCAAGAAACGGGGTGATCTGAGTCGTCTTTCATCTTCTGATCAATCCGAGCCTAAGATAGAGCGAATCAAGTCCATAGATCAAGATCTAAAGCTTTGAACCAAATCAGAGTCCATCTGACCATCGAATCAAGCTTAAGGGGAGTTTTAACCGTCCATTCAAGAGGCAAAGAGATCTGAGGCATCCGTTGCAGATATGATTGATCCAAGCTAAGGAGAAGTAGATCAGGACCATTAATGGAGATCTAGAAGGTTTGGTTCTCAGAGCAGATCCGACCGTCGGATGCAGCAAGGATGATCACAGCCGTTCATTGCTAACTAATAAAACCGAACTTCTCCGATCAGATCTGTCGTCGTGTTCTTCCTATTTTTTCAAGTTCGTCGCGTTCTTCTGTTTTGTCCAGTTCATCACGTTCTTCTTCGATTTCTTTGTGCGGCCATTATAGATCCAAGGCATTCTCCAGATTTCAAGTCACAGGATCGATTTCCCGAGAAGTTTGCGTCAATCCCATCGCTGCCAAGCTCTGGTGAGGGTTCCGCCAGAGTTTGCTTCATCCGATTCACTCCCGATTGAATGTCTTCATCGATCGGAGCCATCAGAGCGATTAGAGGGGTTCTCTGAAGAGATCTGATGAGTTCCTGAGCCACAACAACCATCTGATTCATCAAGAAGGAGGAAATCAGATGAAGAGTTCAGTTAGGCATCAAACCAATGCAATTCGATCGCGAAAGCTGGATCTTGCTGATTTTAAGCTAGGGGGTTCTTAGTTTAATTCTTGTGTGACTGCAAGAAGGGAATCTGGTGAAGAACTTGATCTGTAGTCTAGATTAGGTTCTAAATTCAGTTCTGTAATCGTTTCACTTCGTATCAGTTCGCATTTCAGCGACTGATCGGTCTGTTCGATCGATCCAGTCAGCATCTGATCGGTCAGTGTGACCGATCAGACTTGTATCTGATCGGTCTGTCGACCGATCAGGCAATCTCAGCTGCAATTGAGCCCTGTTTCTTAAGCATGTCTTGTTTTAGACTTTGTAAACCTGCCGTTTAGTTACAAACTGCTTGTATTCCTTTTTATTTGCTTAGTTACAGCTTTTTTGAACTTAATTCTAGTCTTGAATTTCATTCTTATAATTTCAAGGTGAATTACTTAGTTTTCAATTAGGTTAAGTGTAGTTTACATAATTTCCTAGTTAATTTCTGTCTTAGATGAGTTCACTCTGTTTCTACTGCTATTTCATCCCTTATTACAGAACAAACCCCCATCATATTTGAAAACCCAAAACATAATGAACGACACATTCAAGCTTGAATTAAATACTCTTAACTAGTCCTTGGAAAATACGACTTGAGGCCCCTATACTACATTTAACTTTGTTAGCTATGAGTTTTCAACTTATAAATATCTAAATTTGAGACTCATTCGTGACACTAGTTATTGGGTCCATCAAATTTTTGACGCCGTTGCCGGGGAACACACTAGTTGAGTTTGTTTAATTTGAGCTTGTGTTTATTTTCATATTCTTTGATTCCACTTTTATATGCTTTATCTTTCTATATACATTTGCTACCATTTCTTGTTTGGTTTATGACCAGGACTGCAGGTGGAGATCTTGTGGAATTTGATCCAGAGATTGAGACAACATTTAGAGCTAGGAAGAAATTAAGGAAGAGTTTGAGAAGCTATTGAAAATTTTTCTACTCATTCAAGCAGTCCCATGGCAGAATATCTATATTTTCAGAATTTTCAACAGCAAGTTTATCAAGATTTTCAACAACCCTCACTCTCTCATAATTTTCAGCAGGATTTTCAACCATTCCAGCCTTATCAACATTTTCAGCAACCAAAGCAACAATTTCAGCAAAACCAACCTCTAAATCAGCCACAACAACAGTTTCAGCAGAATTTCCAATATTTTCAACAACCATTTCATTATGATCAGCAAGGTTTTCAACCTTCACAGCAAGTTTTTCAATTATACAATCAAAATTTTCAGTTTCAAAGTCAACAATTTCAGCCCCAAGACCAGAATTTTCAGAGCAATAATTTCTAGCAACATCCACCTTGTTGTCAATCCAATTTTCAGTAATTTCAACAATCCAATTGCTCATTTGATCAACCCCAACACCTTGATTTTCAGAGTTCACAGCTTACTTATAATTTTTAGCAATCTTATGCTACATTTCAAGATCAACAACAACAAATGCTGAGGAGATTATGTAACAAATTCTTCAACAGCAACAAATTTTATTACAGCAAGGGCAACAAAAGAATGATTCCACTCTTCAAGACTTTGAAAGACGCATTGAACAAATAGTTAGTGGAATGAATCAAATGCAAGCCTAGGGATCGAGCCAATTGCCTTCTCAAGCTACTCCAAATCCTAAGGGGAATGATTGTGCGATAACTTTGAGAAGTGGGGAAGTTGTTTCAAGTCTAAACACTCCAAGGGTTGATTGTTCTGAAAAATTTTCAGCAACTTATTTTCCATTTCAGAACAACCCCAAAATGGCTTCTACATCAATTGGAAGTGACCCTAGTTTAAGCCTAAGTCCTTCTTCTATTGATCTTGCAATTTTGGTGGAAGAAGAAGAAATCAGTAAAATTAGGGTACCTACAACAGCTATACCTACCGAAATCCCTGCTCAAAATTCATTTCCAAAATTTTCAGCTCAAGTGGAGGAACCGGAAGTCCTTTTACCCTTCTCACAGCACCCCAGAGAGGAATTTTCTATCATTAGCATGGGTATTTTAGATGAGGCTGTTGAGGCAGAGTTATTTGCTGATAAAATTTCATTTGATATTCAGAGAGGATATTCTAGTTCAAATGAGGCAGAGGAGGTATTAGCTACAGAGACAGCTGAGTTGGAGGTTGATTCTGATTCATTTCCAGTTGCAGATGACTCTATAGGTGTAGGGGATTACACTGAGCCCCAGGGATCACCTACATTGGTTGGTATATCAGGAGATTCAGAGGATAAGTATGAAAGTGTAGGGACTTGCATAGGGGAAGCAAGAGCCCAAGAATCACCTCTTCTAGTTGTATGTCCACCAGAACCTGAGCCTGAGGTGGAGCCTTTACTTGACCAGGAGGAGGCAATAGTTACATCTACTCTTGTAGAACCTTCAGGTATTTTTCAGCACGACGAGGTAGGTATTTCTCCTAATTGTTTTGAAAAATTCATAGAGGTACCCAAGGTTGATTTTGTTGGATGGATGCATTTCTTGATACATCCTATGTAGAGACTGATTGTGAAAAATTCATAGAGGTACCCAAGGTTGATTTTGTTGGATGTGATGCATTTCTTGATACATCCTATGTAGAGACTGATTGTGAAAAATTCATAGAGGTATCCAAGGTTGGTTTTGTTGGATGTGATGCATTTCTTGATATATTCTATGTAGAGATTGTTTGTATTTCATTTCTTGCTTACCCTGCATGCGTACGGAAGGTATTTTCTTTTTATATTTTGCAGGGTGTCGTCGGCTTCTAGAGTGGGTGCTCCAACTAAATAGCCTCCAACCTCCCGGAAGGACTTCCAAAGAGCATATAGTGGGAGGAGTTATGCTTACTTTGACTTGTAGCAATTCACCTCGAGAGTGGATTTTGCACCTTAATCGTCTCCGACCACCGGGACATATTTATGCGAAGCTGATGAGGGAGAGAGCAATGCGTTATGATATTGATCATGTGAGGATAGCTCTCTCAACCACCCAAACCACCCCACTACTTAGATGGATGCTCCGTGCTCTTTGCCCAACTTGAAGGGGAGTTGTTCCTTCTTACACTCTTATTTCATTGTAAATATCATTTTTATTACTTTCTAGCCGTAATTTTTCTTTTACAATGAGCTCTTGTTAATAAATGCTTAGGTAGTGTAGAATGAATAAAGAGACATTGTAGGTACCATTTTATCCCTTTTGGCATTTTATTTCTTGCATGATTTGGAATAAATGTATACCTCTAGACTTTCTCTATATCATTTTAGAGCCCTTTGAATGTAAATTAAATTTGATTGTTAAAACTTAGGAATTGAGCCAATGGATGAAAATTCTTGGATACTTGAGTACTACTTAGTTATGGACTCTAGATTAATGACTTGAGATGAATTCTTTTTACCTAGTGAGGATTGACCTAATTTTTGTGATACACACATGTGATTGTACTCTAGAACTTGCTTAGGTTCTTTTAAAACTATATTTCTATGATTGGACCACATTTATAGGGGTGAATCACCTTGTTTCCTTTTTCATATTAATTTTGCTATGTTTCTTGTTGATCTACTCTATGTTCTATTTTTCTTCTCCTATTTTTCTGCTCATAACCATATTTTCCATGGACTTGGGTACTTTGAGTGTTTCTTGATGTTACTTTGCCCGAGACGGTCAAAGAGCTAAGTGTGGGGGAGGATGCAAGCATTCTATCTAATATTGAGGACAATCAAGCATTGGCAACCTACAAGAAAAGTGTGCCAACTTGAAGGAGTTTTGTATCAAGTTTGGGTTGCAAGAATTGATTAGTGAAGGGAAGTGAAGGGCCATTTTCTCTACCATAGAAGAATCGAAAAGGAAGAAAAAAAAATCTGTGCTCAAGATTAAGTATTTAGTGAAAAAGAAAGGGGAATAGAGATCAACTGATGAAATGGGAGTTGACAAGAAGGAAATCAACATATCTATTGGCATTTAATCGGAAGTGAAGGGAGAAGTGGATTGTGAATGTGTGCTAAAGAATTGAAGTTTTATTCAGCTAAAGAATAGTCCTTTCAGCCAACTCTTTTGACATTGAAGCTAAAAAATTGAAGTTGCAAAATCTGATCAGTGAATAGTTCTGGTAACCTACAAGCTGCAAAATTGAAGTTGATTTTTTTTGGAAATTAAAGCATTTGGCTGTAAAATTGAATCTGAGCTGTTGGTTCAATTCAGGATGAAAAATTGAAAATTGTAAAGTTGCTGAACTCAACTTGGAGCAAAGTCTGAGCTGCGACAACTTGCTGGAAATCGGGAGGCTGAGCTAGCCATTGTAAGGAAGTGAATGAAAAGAGAAGAAGAAGAAAAAAAGATGGAAGCAGAAATAAAAACATAAACATAGGCTGCAGAAAAAAAAGAAGAAGAAAAAGAGAAGAAAAACAGAAAAGAAGAAGAGAAAAAAAGAGAAAAGAGCATGAAGTGGAAGTTAAATGCTGAGTTAGATATCTGAATTGGAAGAAGTGATCAAGTTTAAGAGTGAGTTATTGAGTGAAAGAAGTAATCTCAGCAGAAACAATTCAGAAGTCTGCTAAAATTAGCTACTGATCAGACCCTGATCGGTCACCAATCCGATCAGGGAGGGGTCTGATCGGCCACTCAGTCTGATCAGAAGAAGCACAGACCGATCTCCAGAATGATCAGGCAGTGACTGATCGGTCCCTTGACCGATCAGCAGAGGTTGGCACAGAAACACATTGAATTCAGTAATGTTTCTCGTCCAAATTAGATCACTGACTATTCCCTGCTCATTTCAGCTTTGATTTCAACAGAGAAAGAGGGCAAAGTGCATTAGGTTACATTTTTGAGTATCCAAGCCTTCCATTTTCTTTACTTTTCCATAATTCCTTCTCATGCCATATTTCTTTTCCATATTTCCTTATCATACCATATTTCTTTACTTTCTTTATCATGATTTTTTTAGTATCAAAGTTCATTAAGCTTCTATTTCATTCTTATCATTCCATATCTCCTAAACTTGTTTGAATATGCTTTTGTAGGTGTGGATCCAATTCAAGAATGATGGTGGAGAGTAGAGCATAAGTAAGCTTATGGTAGTGCAAGAACCATGGTTGTGTTTGAGTGAGCTCAAATTTTATCAAAAATATAGAATTTAGGAAGAGAGCCACTAAAATTTCCCTTAAGAGGCTTTGTGTGTTTAGTTCATCTCAATGAGTCATGAAGGATGAAGTATACTAAGTTGTTGACTAAGGATAAGATACTAGTCCATTGAGTTTAGATTTGTGAGAATTGACAACCCTAGGTAATTTTCTTTCAATTGCTTCTAACTATGATTGAGAATGATCTAGGGGTACATGTTTAGTTAGCTTGTGCGAGACGCCTAAGAGCAAGTGTGGGGGAATTGATAACTACCATTTTGTTAATTATTTTAGGCTCTCAAATCATGTTTTGATCCACTTTTATATGCTTAAGTTTGCAATTACATTAGGTTTCATGAATTACCTCTATTTTAGCTTTGGATGCAAATCTTTGTAGACTTGAGATGTTTTGACACTAAAATTTGAATATAATTTTGTAGGCTTCAATTGACCATGGACCTAGATCAGATTGGGTCAGACTTGAGCTCAGACTGGGATCCGGATCAAGATAATCGAGAGATGGACTAATATGGGCCGTCCGATCAAGAAACGGGGTGATCTGAGCCGTCTTTCAGTTTCTGATCAATCCGAGCCTAAGATAGAGCGAATCAAGTCCATAGATCAAGATCTGAAGCTTTGAACCAAATCAGAGTCCATCTGACCATCGGATCAAGCTTAAGGGGAGTTTTAACCGTCCATTCAAGAGGCAGAGAGATCTGAGCCATCCGTTGCAGATCTGATTGATCCAAGCTAAGGAGAAGTAGATCAGGACCATTGATGGAGATCTGGAAGGTTTGGTTCAGATCAGAGTAGATCCGACCGTCGGATGCAGCAAGGATGATCACAGTCGTTCATTGCTAACTAATAAAACCGAACTTCTACGATCAAATCTGTCGTCGCGTTCTTCCTGTTTTTTCCAGTTCGTCGCGTTCTTCCTGTTTTTTCCAGTTCATCGTGTTCTTCTTCGATTTCTTTGCGCGACCACTACAGATCCAAGGCATTCTCTAGATTTCAAGTCACAGGATCGATTTCCAGAGAAGTTTGTGTCAATCCCGTCGCTGCCAAGTGATAACCATTTCAGTCGTGTCACGGTTTCAAATACAATTAAATTATCGAACTCCTCTAAACTAATGTAGCATAGAGTAACTCGAGTCGTCTCTCAACGAATGTAGTTGATGCATGATAATTCTCAGGATCGTATGTTATTGCTTTTGGATTTTGGATATGAAACTGGGTTTGGATTTGAACGTTAATACTACGAACAGAAATAGAAAAGCAAGTATGAAATCTAGTTCTAATTAAGGAAAGACAATGCAGGTAAGGAAATCTAGTTTAACCTAACTACAATTGCAGTAAAGAAAGGACAACTTGAAATAAAGCTTTAACGAAACTAAACGTAGAGAAAAACTACAACATTAAATAAATCTAATCTAACCTAACTTGATTGCATTTAAATGAAGACATGAACATAAAGCAATTAAAAGAGGCAAGACAAGCAAGAAATAAGCCAAACAGAGCACATGGAATTAAACCTAACTAAAGAAACATTTTGTCGAACAACTTATAAGCAGTATTTAAAACGATATGAGTACGTGTCATTCGAAAATATGAGAGATCAAACTTGATACAAACATCAACAACCACATTCAACAATCCACAAGCAACACTTAACAACTAAAATTAATGAAACTAATCCAACAATCTTAACCCAATCCGATGATGAACTGCTGTGAAGGCAAATCTACGAAGGAAAATTGCTAATAAGAAGTGCTGCCAAATCATGCTGAAGAGCTGCTGGAATTGAAAGATCTGCTGTGAAGAAATCGAAACTAATGAAGGCTGACTACTGAATCTGATGTGAAGTTGCTGAAAATTGGACTGAATTGCTGCGAAGAAGAAATGGTGCTGTGATGAAATGGTTGCCGACTGCTGGAAATTGACCCTGTGAAGAAACTGAGAAGGAAAAAAAAACAAACTGCTTAAAACAATTGCGGTGAAGAAATTGAAGCTGCTGATAAAGAAGAACAAAGCTGTGAAGGAATTTTGGTCGGCGGCGGTGAAGTCGACTAGGGCTCGGAACCCCTGGGCCCTAGCTCGTGATGGAGTGGAGAGCGGATGGAGAAGATCTGATCGAGTCGGGAACCCCTCAAACTGATCGATCGAAGCTCCGGTCGGCGGCGATGAAATCGACTAGGGCTCGGAACCCCTGGGCCCTAGCTCGTGATGGAGTGGAGAGCGGATGGAGAAGATCTGATCGAGTCGGGAACCCCTCAAACTGATCGATCGAAGCTCCGGTCGGCGATGAAATGGGATGAGGATGGAAAGGAAGTCACCGGCGGTGAGGGTGGAGCGGATGGAGTGAGTCGGGAAAAATCCCGTCTGCCCTAGCCTTCGTGATGGCTGCCCTCTTTTGATTGTCTCGGCTTCAGCGTTCCGGTTCAACCAAGCCAGCTTTAGCGATTGGGTTCGACTCTGCTTGCACTTGAGTTTGGTCCAGTTAGCCAAGTCAGCAGTTAGGTTCGATCAAGCCATGGGTTCGGTTCAGTAAAGCCAGCTTCGGTTCAGCTCAGAAGTTGGATTTAGTCCAGTTAGCCAAGCTTTTGAGTTAACCCAGCTTTTGGGTTCAGCCATAGGATGGAAGCAACAGACGGCTGAGATCAATCTGATTTCATCCAACGGTCGAATCTCTTCAGATCTGAACCAAACTCCACAGATCTCAATCAATGGTCCTGATCTACCTGTCGCCAGCTCGGATTAACCAGATCAGTGGCGGATGGTCCAGATCTTCCTTTTTCTTGAATGGATGGTATAGAACATCTTGATCTTGATCCAACGGTCAGATTACTTCTGATTGGGCTGAAATTTTCAGATCTTGATCTATGGTCATGATTAATTCTATCTTGAACTCGGATTGACCAGAAGTTGACCAATGGCTCAGATCTAGCCGTTCTTTGGAATGGACGACTCCTATTAATCCGATGCTTAATCCCTTTGATCTGGATCCAATGCTGACTCAAGTCTGACCCGATTTGATCTAGGTCCATGATCATTTGAAGCCTATAAAATGATATTCAAATTTAGTGTCAAAAATATCCCAAATATACAAAGATTTGAATTAAAAGCCAAAATAGGGGAAATACATGAAACCTATTACAATTGCAAACTTAAGCATATAAAATGTAGATCAAACATGGATTTTAGAGCATAAAATAATCTACAAAAATGATAGTTATCAACTCCCCCACACTTAATTCTTGCACGTCTCGGGCAAGTAAACAAAACTAAAAGAAAACAACATATCTCCCAAACATTACATCCCCTATCAATACTTAAAGAAATAATAAAAGAAAGTTACTTAGGATCATCAAGTCTCAAGAATCCATGTATTTATGGTTCCAAATCTCACATAAGTCAAAAACATGGTAATTTCATCAACTTGAATAAACTAAGCATGACAAAAACCTCACAAGATGGATATATGCGTTGATGCTCACAAAAATAACAAATACGAAAGTGGAGTTCTCTCAAAACATTCATGACATTGCACTACCATATGCTTGCTTATCTTCTACTTCTCCACTACTTTAACATAAGTACACAAATCAAGAGGGCTTTTCAATGAATAATAATAAAACCAAGTGCTAACAAGAGAACAAGAAAGTAGATAACAAAGAAGATCAAAGAGAATATGAGAGCATTGGGGTAATTAACATGATGTATACAATCAAACAATAGGCCAAAATAAGAACTCACCCAAACATCCAACACTCACAATTCTCCTTGGACATTCTCAATGCACTACACATCAACCACTTACAACATCTCTCAAAATGCATGTATGGATTAACAACATAACTCTTGAATTTCTCTAAACAATAATATCAAAAGAGAACACATCAAGAAAATATTCCTTTTTGTTCATCACTAACAAAATCCCGAATGCTTGAGAATTGTTTTTTTTCACTCTCTTTAATTTCTCATTCTTTTCTTCTCTCTCTTTTTTTTTACTTCTGTTTTTTTTCATTTCTCTTTTTTTTTCTTTTTTTTTTCACAGAGAGACTTTTTTTTTCAGAGAGATTTTTTTTTTCCAACAAGCATTCGTCCATACACACTTGTCTCCCCCCACACTTAAAACTTGCCCGTCTCGGGCAATGTAGCAAAGCATCTAAAACTCACAATAATAGAGGCTGATAATAGAGAAATAAAAATGTAACTCATTATGCAATCACCCCATGCTCTCATCGCATGCTCAAGGGAAGAATAAGCTAATAAGGATATGGCAGTGAGAATGTAATGACAATGAAAAGATCTGACAAAGGAAAGACAATGAAATATGAAAGCAATAGGTGAAATACTCAGTAGTAACAATAACAAAGGAGAGGAAAACTAAGAGTTCAATAAGAAAGGTTGCCTCCATCATATTCATGTAAGCTTATGCTATTGTAATTTCAAAAAGAATCAAAGCAAGTTCTAGAGTGTCAAATATCACAAATGCTATCACACATAAGAGGATTAAGAATAGACATGCCAATATCCTCACTAGGTGAACAATAAAACGTCATGCTTAATCCAACAAGATAGAGTTCATCACCACAACAAATGACTAAATGCAATTAATGTCCCCAAGCATACCAAGGAAACCAAAACTCAATAATCAGACTTAACTATCTTTTATGATTCTCAAAGCATAATAAAGGAACATGTAGGAGATACAACTAGAAGTCAAACAAGGTTTATTCAAGACCAAACAAAATGCAGAATGAGGAAGCAAAACATGAATGCAAAGTATAAAAGCAAACAAACATGTGAGTATAAACATAAAGAAAAATAAGAAAAGGAAAGTAAAGGAACAAACTCCCCTTTAAGTAGGGTAGAGAGCACGTAGCATCCATTTTGGGAGAACTATCCTTATGTGATCAACCTCGTAGTGCACGGATTTCTCCCTTGACAATTTAGCTCAAGCATCTTCCGGGGGTCGGAGACGATTACGGTTCAGAACCCACTTAAGAGGTGAGGTGCTACTAGTCGAAATAAGAGCAACTCCTCCCTCTTGATGCTTTTTAGAAGTTCTTCCAAGAGGTTGGAGTCTGTTCAGATGGAGCACCCACTCCAGAAGTCTTCGGGACCCTGTAAAATCATGTAATACCTCTCTCAAGCGTGCAGGGTAAGAAAGAAGCGTAATATCATCAATCTCTATATAAAAAGAATCCAAAAATGCATCACTGCCAATAAAATCAATTTTGGGTACCTCAATGAATTTTTCAAAATTATTTTCTACAAAAGATGCATCAAGAAACTCATCACAACCAATAAAATCAACCTCGGGTACCTCCATAAGTTTTTCACACTCAACTTCAGCATAAGATATAGCAAGAGATTCATCACAATAAACAATATAAATTTCAGGCCCTTCTAAAAAGTTTCTGCAATCCATATCTACAAAAGATGTATCAGATAATTCACCACATTCAATAAAATCAATTTTAGGTGCCTCTACGAATTTTTCACAATCAGTATTTACATGAGATGTATCAAGAAATATTTCATAGCTAATAAAATCAATCTCGGGTACCTCCATAAGTTTTTCACACTCAACTTCAACATAAGATATAGCAAGAGATTCATCACAATAAACAACATCAATTCCAGGCACCTATAAGAATTTTTCACAATTAAATTCTACAAAAGATGTATCCATAACTGTATCACAAACAATAAAATCATTTTGAGGTACATCCATTGATTTTTCCAAAGACATAAGAGGAATACTTACCTGATCGTGCTGCAGAATACCTGGAGGTTCTACAAGAATAGATGTAACTGTGGTCCCTTCCTGGTCAAGTACATGCTCCACTTCAGGTTCAGGTTCTGGTGGACACTCAACTGAAGCAGGTGATTCTTGGGTTCTTGCTTCCACCATGCAAGTCCCTACACTTCCATGCTGATCTTCTGAATCTTCTAATGTATCAAGAAATGTTGGTGGTCCCTGGGGCTCAGTGCAATCCCCTACACCAATAGGATCATCTCCAATGCATGCTTCCTCAACCATACCTACAACAACCAAATTAGAAAAATTAAGATCATCAACAACTATATCATCACAAAATAAAAGTATAGAATGATCCTGTAAAGTTTCAGAATTGAATTCAAAACTATCACAAGCTCTACTATCAATCTCCTCCAATGCCTCTAAACCAGTAGGAATGGGTGATTCATGGGGCTCAGTGCAATCCCCTACACCTATAGATTCATCTGATTGTCTTGATCTTTGGGCTTGTGTTTGATTCACTTGATTAACCAATTGTCCCATTTGCCTCTCAAGGTTTTGTATGGCGGGAAACATTTGTTGAAACATTTCTTCTACCCTCTGTTGTTGAGCCTCATTCTCATTAGGATTCTCAAAGCCTCCTTGATTGGTACAGGACTCTCGTTGGTCTTGAAATGTGACATAAGGTTGCTGAAAACTAAGAGTAGGCTGTGAATTCTGAAATTGGAGCTGTTGGGGCTGATAGGAGGGCTGAAATTGTTGATGAAATGCCTGATAATTAGGCTGAATGGATGGTTGAACTAGCTGAGAATTATAGCCCTGAAAATTCTGGTTTTGAAGTAGAAATTACTGTGGTGAGGACTGAAACTGAGTAGGTTGAAATCCTTGATTTTGTGGCTGAAAGCTTTGATTAAAAGGCTGAAATCCTTGTTGTGGTTGTTGGAAATCTTAGAAATTTTGCTGAAACTGCTGAAATGGTTGAAAATTTTGTTGAAGATTTTGATTGCACCCTTGCTGAAAATTCTAAAATTGTGGTTGAAATTGCTGTGGTGGCTGATTGAAAGTTTGGTACTGCTGCAAATCTGAATAGGGCTGCTGAAATTGTTGACACGGCTGCTGGTGAGGAGATGAATAAGCATTTGAAAACATTTTGAATCTGCAGTCCTGTTACAAAACAAGTAAAATAGCAGCAACCGTATACAATAGATAAAGTAATCAAAAATAGAATCAAAGAATATAATTATCAAGCACCACTACATTCCCCAGCAACGACGCCAAATTTGATAACCGTTTCAGTCGTGTCACGGTTTCAAATACAATTAAATTATCGTACTCCTCTAAACTAATGTAGCATAGAGTAACTCGAGTTATCTCTCAACGAATGTAGTTGATGCATGATAATTCTCAGGATCGTATGTTATTGCTTTTGGGTTTTGGATATGAAACTGGGTTTGGATTTAAACGTTAATACTACGAACAGAAATAGAAAAGCAAGTATGAAATCTAGTTCTAATTAAGGAAAGACAATGCAGGTAAGGAAATCTAGTTTAACCTAACTACAATTGCAGTAAAGAAAGGACAACTTGAAATAAAGCTTTAATGAAACTAAACGTAGAGAAAAACTACAGCATTAAAGAAATCTAATCTAACCTAACTTGATTGCATTTAAATGAAGACATGAACATAAAGCAATTAAAAGAGGCAAGACAAGCAAGAAATAAGCCAAACAGAGCACATGGAATTAAACCTAACTAAAGAAACATTTTGTCGAACAACTTATAAGCAGTATTTAAAATGATATGAGTACGTGCCATTCAAAACTATGAGAGATCAAACTTGATACAAACATCAACAACCACATTCAACAATCCACAAGCAACACTTAACAACTAAAATTAATGAAACTAATCCAACAATCTTAACCCAATCCGATGATGAACTACTGTGAAGGCAAAGCTACGAAGGAAAATTGCTAATAAGAAGTGCTGCCAAATCATGCTGAAGAGCTGCTGGAATTGAAAGAGATCTGCTGTGAAGAAATCGAAACTAATGAAGGCTGGCTACTGAATCTGATGTGAAGTTGCTGAAAATTGGACTGAATTGCTGCGAAGAAGAAATGGTGCTGAGAAGAAATGGCTGCCGACTGTTGGAAATTGACCCTGTGAAGAAACTACTAAGGAAAAAAAACAAACTGCTTAAAACAATTGCGGTGAAGAAATTGAAGCTGCTGATAAAGAAGAACAAAGCTGTGAAGGAATTTTGGTCGGTGGCGGTGAAGTCGACTAGGGCTCGGAACCCCTAGGCCCTAGCTTGTGATGGAGTGGAGAGCGGATGGAGAAGATCTGATCGAGTCGGGAACCCCTCAAACTGATCGATCGAAGCTCCGGTCGGCGGCGATGAAATCGACTAGGGCTCGGAACCCCTGGGCCCTAGCTCGTGATGGAGTGGAGAGCGGATGGAGAAGATCTGATCGAGTCGGGAACCCCTCAAACTGATCGATCGAAGCTCCGGTCAGCGATGAAATGGGATGAGGATGGAAAGGAAGTCGCCGGCGGTGAGGGTGGAGCGGATGGAGTGAGTCGGGAAAAATCCCGTCTGCCCTAGCCTTCGTGATGGCTGCCCTCTTTTGATTGTCTCGGCTTCAGCGGTCCGGTTCAACCAAGCCAACTTCAGCGATTGGGTTTGACTCCGCTTGCACTTGAGTTTGGTCCAGTCAGCCAAGTCAGCAGTTAGGTTCGATCAAGCCATGGGTTCGGTTCAGTCAAGCCAGCTTCGGTTCAGTTCAGAAGTTGGATTCAATCCAGTCATCCAAGCATTTGAGTTAACCCAGCTTTTGGGTTCAGCCATAGGATGGAAGCAACAGACGGCTGAGATCAATCTGACTTCATCCAACGGTCGGATCTCTTCAGATCTGAACCAAACTCCACAGATCTCAATCAATGGTCCTGATCTACTTGTCCCCAGCTTGGATTAACTAGATCAGTGGCGGATGGTCCAGATCTTCCTTTTTCTTGAATAGATGGTATAGAACATCTTGAGCTTGATCCAACGGCCAGATTACTTCTGATTGGGCTGAAATTTTCAGATCTTGATCTATGGTCATGATTAATTCTATCTTGAACTCGGATTGACCAGAAGTTGACCGATGGCTCAGATATAGCCGTTCTCTGGAATGGACGACTCTTATTAATCTGATGCTTGATCCCTTTGATCTGGATCCAATGCTGACTCAAGTCTGGCCCGATTTGATCTAGGTCCATGATCATTTGAAGCCTACAAAATGATATTCAAATTTAGTGTCAAAAATATCCCAAATATACAAAGATTTGAATTAAAAGCCAAAATAGGGGAAATACATAAAACCTAATACAATTGCAAACTTAAGCATATAAAATGTAGATCAAACATGGATTTTAGAGACTAAAATAATCAATAAAAATGATAGTTATCACCAAGCTCCGGTGAGGGTTCCGCCAGAGTTTGCTTCATTGATTCACTCCCGATTGAACGTCTTCATCGATCGGAGCCATCAGAGCGATTAGAGGGTTTCTCTGAAGAGATCTGATGAGTTCCTGAGCCACAACCACCATCCGATTCATCAAGAAGGAGGAAATCAGATGAAGAGTTCAGTTAGGCATCAAACCAACGCAATTCGATCGCAGAAGCTGGATCTTGCCGATTTCTAGCTAGGGGGTTCTTTGATTCTTGTGTGATGACAAGTAGGGAATCTGGTGAAGAACTTGATATGTAGTCTAGATTAGGTTCTAAATTCAGTTATGTAATCGTTTCACTTAGTATCAGCTCGCATTTCAGCTACTGATCGGTCTGTTCGACCGATCCAGTCAACATCTGATCGGTCAGTGTGACCGATCAGACTTGTATTTGATCGGTCTGTCGACCGATCATGCAATCTCAGCTGCAATTGAGCCCTGTTTCTTAAGCATGTCTTGTTTTAGACTTTGTAATCCTGCCGTTTAGTTACAAACTGCTTGTATTCCATTTTATTTGCTTAGTTACAACTTTCTTGAACTTAATTCTAGTCTTCAATTTCATTCTTATAATTTCAGGGTGAATTACTTAGTTTTCAATTAGGTTAAGTGTAGTTTACATAATTTCCTAGTTAATTTCTGTCTTAGTTGAGTTCACTCTGTTTCTACTGCTATTTCATCCCTTATTGCAGAACAAACCCCCATCTTATTTGAAAACCCAAAACATAATGAACGACACATTCAAGCTTGAATTAAACACTCTTAACTAGTCCTTGGAAAAATACGACTTGAGGCCCTTATACTACATTTAACTTTGTTAGCTAAGGGTTTTCAACTTATAAATATCTAAATTTGAGACTCATTCGTGACACTAGTTATTGGGTCCATCATTAGGGATAAGAGACAAACTTGAGTTCTTCTCTTTTCCTCCTTCTCTTCTCTGTTGAGGCAATCTGGGTCCGGAGTGACCATGAGTTTTGATGTTTGGGAAAAGGGTTTAAGTTAGGTTTCCCTTGTGTTCTAATATGTGTATGTTGAGTGTGCAGGTTGTGCAGGTTTACACATATTGACTTGACTGGACGACCTCGGTACGGTGAAGGGTAGCATGGAGACAAGCCGCGGGCATGTGTGCGCACCTGAGGGACTATGGAGACCAGGGACGATGAGTTGAGGGGCGCGAACTTTGAGACATGCGTGAAGGATGGCATGGAGGCAAGTTGGAGGCTTGCGTGCATCTGAGGGATGGGAGCCGAAGATGAAGAGGGCACGAAGGCAAGAGTCGAGGCTGCTGATGAGGAGTTAGTCGAGTCGTGAGAGTACGAGTGCTGTGTGATTGTACTCGGGAAATCCTAGGGTTTGAGTGCTGAGAGAGATGTCCTCGGGAAGAGAAACCCTAGGCGTGTGAGTGGGGCAGTCGACTGCCATTGGGGCAGTCGACAGATAAAACTCACAGAAGGTTTTCAGCCTCGGACCAGTCGACTGCCCTGGGAGCAGTCGACTGGTAGCGGCTGGTGAGTTGGCTGAAAATTCGAACGTTAGAGTTACAACGGTCGATTTTCAGTTGCTCCAATCGACTGCCCTGGGAGCAGTCGACTGGTGGCGAGTTGTTAGCCCTAAGTTCTATTTAAAGAGGACTTCGTGAGGGTTGAGACTCTTTGCGAAATCTGCTTGGGTAAAGTAGATTAGTAGCCTTTGGTGCTCAGGTGTTGTCAAAGTGATTGTGGCGAGATTTCTCCACCCACAAGGATCGACAAGGGCTAGCCGAAGGTTATCCGGGGAGTGATCCACCGAAGGATTCTTGGATTAGTCACCCGTCCGTGGTGGATACCAAGTAAAATCGGTTTGTTAGCATTGTTCTTTGTTGTTAGTTTCCTTTTTATTGTATATTCCGCTTGCGCAACTAACAACATAGGTTAAAGAACCGAGAATACGCTATTCACCCCCTCTAGCGTACGAAATCGATCTAACAACTGGTATCAGAGTCGGGGTCGCTCGTCTATGGACTAACCGCCGGGAGAGTAAAAGGCTAGAGGAAAATGGAAGGAGAAGGTCCGCTAGGATGGGATATCCAGATTCCACCTTCATACAACCGCGACGATTTCGCGTATTGGAAATGTAAAATGTCATATTTTCTAATGACTAATATTGAAGATTGGATGTGTATATAAATAGGCTTCGATTCTCCCAAGGACAAAAAGGGAAGGATTCTTAAGAAGAAGAAGTGGACCGAGGAGCAAATTCATCAATCCGAGATCAATAACAAGGTAACCAAAATGTTAATTAATTTAATACCTAATGACATTTTGGATAGGATAGGTGAGTATAGGGATGCTAAGGAATTATGGAGCAAGCTAGTAGCACTTCATGAAAACCCTACACGAGTAGTAGAAGAAGAAGAGCCCAAGGAAATGGGCTTAATGGTCCAAGAAGAGGAGAAGGATCAATCGGATGAGGAGAGGAGCTCGACATCTGAAGAGGAGAAAAAGGAAGAAGAATCATCTACCTCCTCAAGTGAAGTGGCACAAGAAGATAAGAGACCATCTCCAGTGCCGGAACAAGAGGAAGCATCCACTTCATCTAAGGTTGAAGAAGAAGTCAACCTAGACTCCACCTCCGCCAAAGCAAAGAAAAAGGAACATATCATATGCTTTGGGTGCAACGAAAAGGGACGCTACAAGGACAAGTGTCCAAATGGTAAGAAAAAGGAGGTAAATTCTACACAGTTCAATTTCGTTTAAATCTAACATGAAGTGTAGGATTGGAGGAGCCCAAGCTAAAAGGAAGAGAATTAGATGCTTCACATGTGGAGAGCTAGGGCACTACCACACGAAGTGCCCAATGAGTGGAGAGCTCAAGAAAATGGAGCACTTAAGAAGATGGGAGAAGAATGAGAAGAAAAGAAGATCACATCAAAGGGGAACTACAAAGGTAAGGGAGGTAATTCCTAACCATGAGGTAAAATGTAGTTCAAAGTCAACTTCCTCTATGCATGTTAAAATAGTGAAAATTATCCCTCCATGCATGCTAGGATTAATGAAAATTACTTATTTGTGGACAATCATGGTTTTAAGTATAATGATAGGAATAGGGTTAACAAGGTAGCTCATAACCCTAGAAAGGTCATACATCATGAAAAATCAAATACCTTTAGACATAAGGATCATGATATTAATCCCAAGAAGGGGAGGAATATGCCTAGAAAGGAGGATAGGAATGTCCAAAGTGGACATATGGACTCTAGGTTTAAGAACTTAGATAGGGAAAATCAAGCTTTAAGGGAAAAGCTTGATAGGTTAGAGAAAACCCTAGAGAGATTCACGATTGAATCTAAGGGTTTGGACATGGTGTTGGGTGGTTTAAACCGCACCAATGATAGATCAGGGTTGGGATACCGGTCTAAGAACTCCCATGCCAAGGGAAAGAAATATGCTAGGGTTGCATATGATTATGGCAAGAAGGGGGAGTCCAAACATGGCAAGGGAATGCCATTTAAAGGGAATAAAAAGGTCTTAACTAAGGACAAGGGGTCCAAGGTTAAGAGGGTTGAGTTTGTAGGCCAAGAGTCACCGGAGGTACACCGGTGTGGCCTAATGATGGTTGAGTCATCTAGGGAGGTGGCTAGGGCTAAGAGCTCAAGGGGGAGCTCTAGGAGCCTTTGGGATATGTGGTGAATGAACCTTGGGAGAGGTGCTCCTAGAGGTCTAGATGGACCATGGAGTGTGCCAAAAGAATTGGAGATGGACTTGAGTCTCAATTCTTGGGGTTTGACACAGTGTTTTTGAGTTTCATGCATGGAAATATGACATTGGGGTTATATTGCATGAAAATTGGTTTTTGATGAGTAATTGCCATGTAAATCAATGCTAGGGATGCATTGTGGGTTAATATTGGCAGTAACATCATGAGGAAACCAAAACTAGGACTTTAGGTCAAGAGTTTATTGAACTCTTTAGCTAGTTTTGGATTTTGTGTCAAACTTGGGAATGGTGATAGATACATTTTAGAATGTATTTTTCCCAAGTAGGTATGGTTACTACAAATGTCTCCACAAAATTTGAGAATTTTTGGAGATTTATGGAATTTTTGACGCATTTCTAAATTTGGTCAAAAGGCTGAAATTTGGAATTTCAGAGTATCAGTCGACTGACAACAAGGGCAGTCGACTGGTCAGGGCTGATTTTTATATCAGCAGCTGGTTTGGTGTCCAAGGGAAGAAAACAAGTGTATGGGGGGTTAGTATACTGTGTTTAGGATCATTAGGGACTAAAAGATCTAATAATTGGGATATTGTTGGAGTCTTTTTGATGTTAGGCAAAGGGGGAGAAGTGTTGGGTTTAAGTGGAAAACCAAACACGCCTTTGCGAGAAACCCTAGGTTTAGGGGGAGCTGAGACTAAGGGGGAGCATGGTTACTCCATTCTTGGCGTAAGGGGAACCTTGGAAAGGTTCTTAAAAAGCCTTTGTAAGTCCAGTGTAGGGGGAGCTTTGGAGAAGCTTTAAAAAGCCCGGTTTGGTGAAAAATCCTAACTTGGAGGGTTAGGTGTGGAAAAATCCTAACTTGGAGGGTTAGGTGTAGGATGCCTTGGGATAGGATCCATGTGTGCATTGCATATGCATTGACAGTGTAAATCCAAGATGGAGTCTTGACAACGTAAGTCCAGTTGGTTGTTTAGCATTGTTTTTGCTATTCTATATTATTTGTTTTCCCTAACATAAACATATTGCCGAACATCAAAAAGGGGGAGATTGTTGAGGCAATCTGGGTCCGGAGTGACCATGAGTTTTGATGTTTGGGCAAAGGGTTTAAGTTAGGTTTTCCTTGTGTTCTAATATGTGTATGTTGAGTGTGCAGGTTGTGCAGGTTTACACATATTGACTTGACTGGACGGCCTTGGTACGTTGAAGGGTGGCATGGAGACAAGCCGCGGGCTTGTGTGCGCACCTGAGGGACTATGGAGAGCAGGACGATGAGCTGAGGGGCGCGGACTTCGAGGCATGCGTGAAGGATGGCATGGAGTCAAGCTGGAGACTTGCATGCATCCGAGGGACGGGAGCCGATGATAAAGAGGGCGCGAAGGCAAGAGTCGAGGCTGCTGATGAGGAGTCAGTCGAGTCGTGAGGGTACGAGTGTTGTGTGATTGCACTCGAGAAATCCTAGGGTTCAAGTGCTGAGAGAGGTGTACTCGGGAAGGGAAACCCTAAGTGTGTGAGTGGGGCTGGGGCAGTCGATTGATAAAACTCACAGAAGGTTTTCAGCTTCGGACCAATCGACTGCCCTGGGAGCAGTCGACTAGTAACGGCTGGTGAGTTGGCTGAAAATTCGAATGTTGGAGTTGCAACGGTCAATTTTCAGTGGCACCAGTCGACTGCCCTGGGAGCAGTCAACTGGTGGCGAGTTGTCAGCCCTAAGTTCTATTTAAAGAGGACTTCGTGAGGGCTGAGACTCTTGGCGAAATCTGCTTGGGTAAAGTAGATTAGTAGCCTTTGGTGCTCAGGTGTTGTCAAAGTGATTGCGGCGAGGTTTCTCCACCCACAAGGAGCGACAAGGGCTAGCCGGAGGTTATCCGGGGAGTGATCCATCGAAGGATTCTTGGATTAGTCACCCGTCCGGGGTGGATAGTAAAATCGGTTTGTTAGCATTGTTCTTTGTTGTTAGTTTCCTTTTTATTGTATATTCCGCTTGCGCAACTAACAACGTAGGTAAAAGAACTGAGAATACGCTATTCACCCCCTCTAGCGTACGGAATCGATCTAACATTCTCCACTTGCGGCATGGTATAAGGAAGGAAGAGGAGTCCTTCATCTTCCTTTTGGCTGGACGCAGCTGAGGTAGGTGAGGAAGAGGGGTGACGACGGTGCATCTTGGCTAGGGGGCGGCGACAGTGATAACCTCCAAGGGAGGTCTTTCCGGCGACCGTTTGTGGGAGGAGATCATCTCCTCGGCATCTCCTTGGGTTGGTAGCAGCTGTAAAAGGAGGAAGGTGGTGGTGGCAGCGAGAAGAAGGCGTCTTCTTCTCTTGGGTGGCCGGCGGCAACAAAAACCCTAGGGTTTTGTTGGCCGGCGCAAGGAGACGGAAGAAGTGAGGTTTTGACACTTATTTGGCGACTTCGGTTCTTGGTAGCTCGTCACCCACACGACGTCCAAGAGGGGAGGGTTATACGGTAGAAGACTACGAGGTAAAGAGAGGTATATTTTTCTCTTGGCTCCCTCTTTCGTCTTATCATTTTATGTGAACTTTTAATTAATTATCATGTTTGGTTATTTGTTTAATTAATGGTTGATAATTAATTAATGAACCCCGATAATAAACACAAAAACTGGCGATCCGCTCGTCATCTTTTCCGCGGTCAATCGGTTAGGTGAATTACAAAGCTCGATCTTTGAGATTGGCTAAGTTGTAATTCAAATCGATTGATACGATGACGAGACGGTCGTTTGCGAGACGGGTTCCATTCGGATTAATTTTTTGGAGAGGTCTCTCAAGGATGACCAGGTATTCGCTTAGGAAACCCGCCAAGCCATACCGCATACCCAACATATGGTACGATCGATGATGAGTCAGACAGATCTTCCTACTTCCTTCTGGGGATTCGTGTTAGTGATATGAGAGAAGTGTCCTAAGGCAATCGCCTTATGATTGTAAACATTTATTTTAATAAATGATAATTCACTATTTGAGTATACATGTTTATGTATTTGATTGAGATCTTAAACTCATCTACTGAATGTCCGCAATACAACTCACATCATAAGAGAATTTGTGATAGGATCACAACTTATGATTATCTCTAAATGTGCAAATGTGAAGTATTGAAAATATCCTTAGTCGATGAATTGATAAAAACGGACACTATCAATTCTGTTGAGACTAGCATGGGTTATTCTCTAATCAGCTGATTCTCACTGGCTGGTGACATTGGGATGTCCGGAGATAAACATGGATGCTAGTTAAGGGAACTAGTTCATTGGAGTGACTAGCTGTAAAACTTCATATGGTTATCTATATAGATATGTCAATGAAGTTCTTACTGCAGCTTAAGTGCGATGTTCCTTTGACTTGCGGTGTTCAAGTCATCTTGGTTATGGAGACTTATACTTTAACATCTTAAGCAAGCATCTCCAAGGAGGAGTGGACCCAGGTGATTGGGTATAAGCCAAAGTGACCGAAGATGTTTGAACAGCCTACAAAGGATTCACCACTCCTTGCGAGGAGATGTATACCCATGCCTATCGTCGGATTGTTATTCAAAAACCTCTGGCCAGAGTATATCATGTTAAGAGTGCGAGTCTCTTAAATACATGAGAGTAATTAGAAATCCAAAGGACGAGAAAGACATTACTTGGGCTAGGTGTGACGTAGTCAGCCTAGTGGGGACTGACACAAATAGACCGTGTCCTGAACCAAGTGGGTATAAGATGGTGAAGGGAATGGGGCACGATTCATTAGAGCTGCTGAAGGGTTTTAGAGTAATTTCTTCTGAGGTCAAACCGTTGATCTTTCGATTAATTGGGGATCATGATGTACTACTAGGTGCCACTCATGATCGTTCTATAATTTGTTAATTATAGACAGCCAACATAAATCGAAAGCCTATTTAGTCACACGCACTACGAGTAATCCGAGGGATTTAAAACGAGTTGAAAATTGGATTTTCCGATCAAGAGAAATAAGTCGAATCTGAGTTAATCAGAGGCGCAATGGAAGCTAAAAATGGCTAAGTCTTTTGAAGGCTTTTTGGGCGAATTAAATGAGTTTAATTCGCGTTGGTTCGGCTCGGTTTGGCTGGCCAAAGAGGGTGCAAACCCTCCTTGGTTGGCCGGCCACCTAAAGGGAGAAAAACCAATTAATTTTGGTTTAATCAATAAAATAAATCTAGCGCGATTTATTTTATAAATTATGGATAAATAAATTTGTATAAAGAAATTTATATAAATAAATTTATAAAAATTTATTCTTTTTATGGAAGTTAAAATAATCCATGAATTGGTTTATTTTAATTTTATAAAATCAATTATGAATTGATTTTTCCATAATAAGAAAGTTTATAAATTTCTTATAAAATTTTATTCCATAATTTAAAGAGAAGAATAATTTGTTTTATTATAAATTAGTTATAATAAGACTAGGCTTAACGAAATAAGTCTTAAGAAATTTTATAAGATAAAATTCTTATGATAACTAATTCCGTTAAAGAGGAGACTTAGCGAGGGAGAAGCAACTATATAAGGAACCATAGGCAAGCCTTGGATTCCTAACTAATCAATTGGATTGTGGATTGATATAGAGCTCCCTCTCTCTCTCTCTTTTATTCTCTTCTCCTTTCCTTCTCTCCACCTAGGGCCGGCGCCCACCTTGAAGCATCTAGGGCCGGCGCACCCTCTTGAGGGCTAGGGTCGGCGCAACTCCTCCCATAGAAGGTAGTTGCCGTGAGCTAGCAAGAAGAAGGAGAAGCCAACCAAGAAGAAGAAGAAGCGGATCACATCTCCTTCCCTCTCGGAATTCGATTCCGTTTCTTGGTGGTTAGTTTCCCTTTCCTCTCTTGATCTTCTTTGTTGTGCCTATAGAGAATCTAGTAGTTCTCGTCGGCACAAAACTCGTGACTTTGCGAAGTCATCCCGAAGAGAACTCGGCGTGGACGCGAATAGAGGTGGAGCTTCCAAGGGACGCTACGGTTGGATCTCGTCCCTTTTCTTCGAGTTACGCGAGGTACAAAGTAAATTAGTTTACTTTTCTGCAAAATTTTATTTTATGATTAAGTCAACACATCATAAGGTTGCATGCTAGATACGTGGTTAAAATAATTTAGGAAATTATTTTATGCTAATTCTTCCGCTGCACGTAAAAATTTGAAATTTTACGAACCCGTATCCTTGTCGACATGCACCCGGTCCCAACAATTCGCTCTAGAGATGACTCTTTTCACACTTAATCGAGCTCCATCAAAGGCACCATATAGGATATGGACTGGGAAGAGTCCCACGATGTCTTTTATGAGGATTTGGGATTGTGAGGCTTATGTTAGACGTTATGTCTCATATAAACTTGAACCCAAATATGATAACTGCTATTTTGTAGGATATCCCAAGGAAACGAAGGGATATTTCTTCTACAATCCCATACTAGGCAAAATGTTTGTCGCAAGAAATGATATTTTTCTCGAAAGAGAGTTTATTTCTAGAAGAAATAGTGGGAGAAATCCATCTTGAAGAAGTTCAAGATGTAGATAGTACTGAGGCCTTGATAGACATTGAATAGGCACCACAAAGTGTTGTGGATCATGAGATTGTTGCACAAGAAGTTGTGGAGCAACAACCTGTTCAAGTAGACTAACCTCTTCACAAATATGATAGGATACGTCATCAACCTGAGAGATACACATTTCTCTTGTCTGACCATGATGACGTTAGGCTTGTTGAGTTGAACGAGCCTACATCCTATCAAGAAGCTGTGATGAGCCTAGATTCTGAGAAATAGCTAGAGGCCATGAAGTCTGAAATGGAATCCATGTACACTAACCAAGTATGGACTTTGGTTGATCCATCTGAAGGAATTAAACTTATTGGGTGTAAGTGGGTCTTTAAATGAAAGACTGACATGGATGGTCTTATGCATACCTATAAACGGCGATTTGTAGCCAAAGGTTTCAAGCATATTCATGGTATCGACTCTGATGAAACCTTTTCACCAGTTGCAATGCTTTAATCTATTCGGATCATGCTTGCTATTGCAGCTTACCATGATTACGAGATCTGGCAGATGGATGTCAAAATCGCATTCGTAAATGGGAATCTACTCAAGGATGTGTACATGACACAACCTGAGGGTTTTGTAGATCCAGAGCATGCTGGAAAGGTATGTAAGTTGCAAAGGTCCATTTATGGGCTAAAGCAAGCTTCTCGAAGCTAGAATCTTCGATTCGATGATACAATCAATGCGTTTGGTTTCATCAAGAATGAAGATGAAACCTGTGTCTACAACAGGGTTAGTGGGAGCACAATTATCTTCTTGATCTTGTATATAGATGACATACTCCTCATTGGAAATGATATCCCTTCACTACACTCTGCGAAGACGTGATTAAGGAATTGTTTCTCAATGAAAGACATAGGTGAAGCAGCCTATATCCTAGGCATCAAGATCTATAAAGATTGATCTAAAAGATTGCTTGGCTTAAGTCACAGTACATATATTGACAAGGTGCTTAATAGTTTTGCCATGCAGAATTCCAAGAAGAGATTTCTGCCGATGTCACATGGTGTAAGTCTTTCGAAGACTTAATGCCCCTCTTCTAAGGAGGAGAGAGACCACATAGATTAGATCTTTTATGCATCTGCTATAGGGTCTATCATGTACGCCATGCTTTGTACTCGTTCAGATGTCTCGTATGCTTTGAACATGACGAGCAGATACTAGTCAGATCCAGGTGAAAGTCACTGGACAGCTATCAAGAATATTCTTAATTACTTACGAAGGACAAAAGAATATTTGTTAATATTTGGAGGCAATGAGGAGCTAGCTGTAAAGGGTTACAGTGATGCAAGCTTCCAAACTGACAGGGATGATTTCACATCACAATCAGGGTATGTATTTTGCTTGAATGGTGGCGCTGTGAGCTGGAAGAGTTCAAAGCAGGACACAGTCATAGATTCTACAATAGAGGCCGAGTATATTGCTGTTTCTGATGCAGCAAAAGAGGCTGTTTGGATCCGAAAGTTCATTATAGAGCTTGGTGTCGTTCCTAGTATAGCAGACCCAATAGACCTCTATAGTAACAACAATGGGGCTATTACACAAGCTAAGGAACCTCGTTCTCATCAGCGGACCAAACACATACTACGACGCTTCCATCTCATTCGAGAGATCATCGATAGAGGAGATGTGAGGATATACAGAGTACCCACTGATGCTAACATCGTGGATCCTTTGACCAAGGCTTTGGCACATAAAAAGTATGATGGTCACACTAGATCATTCGGTATTAGATATTACAGTGATTGACACTAGTGCTAGTGGGAGATTATTAGTAGGAGTCCTTGAGTCAATTATGTGATGATTGATGAGGGACTTTTTGTATCATATTCTATCATTAATAAATGCATTTTGGTTATTATACTTTATATTTGTGCCAAATAACTAAGTATAATAATATCTTTGGGTAGTAGGTTCTTATTTACATTATATCGATTGGTTGAATCGATAGTGAGATGATGTAGAGAACACTATACTCAACCATTCCTAGTCAAGCATTAATATTCAAGGACAATATTAATGCATGAAGACCAGCATGTAGGTTAATTGATGACTTGAGCTCACAAGTCATGAATATATGATATCAAGTTGATACATGAGTATACATTAGAGAATGCGTACTGAATTGACCCGCCATGAGAAAGTTTCATAGATTGTCATATGAGTGTCATAAACTTTCTCATGTGACTATAAGTATGAATAGTCCTTAGACCTGAAGACACTACGGTTTCCTACATAAGGAGTTATGTACTTTGGTATCGTCAAACATCACCCGTAATAGGGTGGACTATAAAGGCGATCACTGGGTATGTAATGAATTATGCGGAGAGATGTGAGTGATGTAGATGAGATCTATCCCTCCCATATGATGGGAGTGATATCTGTGGGCCCCTTAATCGAGTAGGACTACTAAAACGTATGATCATACTCAAATGAGTCAATATGAGATATTGAGCTCATTTGTTTGAGTGAGTCTTCTCGGGGATCAAGAAACACAAAGATTGATCGAGGATGACATGATCTATGCCTCATTGGTCAATCTAGATATCGAAGATGGAAGGACAAGGTCATATATTGTCATAGTCACAGAGGTTAAGTCGGATCTCGATTTTCTCGTCACTTGGGTAGCAATAATGCATTGCTTGATACCGCTCGTTGCTTATGTGTCTAAAGTGGTTTAGACATATTGCTAACGTTACGAGAACCTATTGGGTCTCACACTAAGGACACGATGCTTTGAAGATTAATTGATCTTAGTTTGACTGAGATTTGATCCGAATTGGATTAATTGAGTTAGACTCAAGTGAATCCAATTGGATTATGAGATTGAGATCTAATTTGAGTGTGACTCTTTTAGATTAGACTCAACCACATTTGAATGATATATTAATTTATTAAAATGTTTAATAAATTAATAATAGAGGAAGACGAAAAGTTTCTCTTCATTGGATGAAGAGAAGTTGAGGATCCACATGAGAAAATGTGCTCTAAGTGGGTTTTTATTAGCATTAATGGAGGGAAGCTAAAGGGACAAAAACTCTTCATATTCAAGGATGAGTATAAAAGAGTTTTTTCTTGTCATTTGGATGATGAACTTGTCATTCTTCCTTCCCTTCCTTCTCTTGGCCAAAATGCCTCTTCTCCCTCTCCTTCTTGTTTTGTGAATCTTCTCTTGTGGCTAGCACCACAAAGGTGATTCTTCTCTGAAGCTTGAGAGATCGTGCTCGTGTGGATACGCATAGTGGCATGGACACTTGAACGTGCAAGAGATCCGGCATACCTCGGACAAGCGGGATAAGCGAAGGGCACACGCTAAAGGTATACCTATACGATAGGAATTTGTAAATTAACTTTGTATGAGTTTTTCTTTCGCATGAATTGCTCGTGGGATCTCTTATTTTTGCTGTGATTTTTTGAATATTTTTGCCTATAGATCCCTACAGTAGGTTGATGAGCCATCCCAATCAATTGGGAAACTTCTAATCCCAATTGATACCGAAGCTTTTTGTTCTCGTAAGAATCTCTTCCTAATCGATTAGAGCAAACCCTAATCAACCATGGCTTGTTTAGATTTCCCGTTGCCTAACATCCAGTCAACCTTGACTTGCAAGGGCTTCCTTAGCAAGTGTCTGGTCAACTGTTGACCCACTTAGACTTTCCTTTGCCTAACCTCAGTTAGGGATAATCACTCGGTAGACTTCCACTCTACCAACATGCGATCCTCCTTGACCAACTTAGACTTTTCTTTGCCTAATCGCAGTTAGGATTTGTCACTCAGTAGATGATACGCGCGAAAAGTATAGAATTTTTTTTATCATTGTTTCATGCTACTTTGACTCACTTTGCTTGCATGTATGTTATTTGATGTGCGTAGATTAATATGATTTTATGCATTGTTTGACGCATATCTACTTATATTTTATGAGGATGATCTACTTTATCACACTCTATTTCTCTATGATTTTGCTACGTTCACTATCTTTGTTCGGAGAACTGTTCTTTGTTGATTTTCATTTATAGGATGTATTTTCGAAGCAAAATGGAGCAAGTTTGGATGAAAAGTCAGCAAGACATTGTCGTGTGCCAAGGAGACATACCTAGACTACACTACAGACCGATTTTAAAACAGCCATAACTTCTTGATATGTTGGAGTTTTAGGCTGTTCTTCACATCAAATTGAAGAGCACTTCAAGATCTACGATTTTTCTTTAGACATTAGCCCATTAAAACCATGTATTGGGGGGAGAGGCATAACCGTGTCTCTATTAGACACGACCGTGCCTCTGGCTAGATTGCATACCAAAAGTAAAATAGACATAACTTTTTGTTTGGTTGGAGTTACAGGCCGTTTTACCCATCAAATTTAAGAGGACTTCAAATCTACAACCTAACTAAAGACATCAACCTGAAAAAATGGCGTCTTGATGTGAAAAAGGGGAGACACAACTGTGCCTCTTCTGGACACGGTCGTGTTAAAAGACATGACCGTGCCTCATTTCTCAGTGGCTTACATGCTCGGCCATGTTAAATGACACCGTCGTGCCTCATTGCCATGGCAAGGGGGTGCAAAATTAAATAGTTGTTCCAGTTCGATAGTGTGGAGCATGGTCGGACCGTGCGAAACCGCATGACCATGTTGACGGGAGGCAGGGGCGTGCTCCCTGCTATAAAAGGGAATTTTTCTCCTCTTTTGACTCATCTTGGATTTGGGGAAGGGTTACCCCTATGGAAAACCCTTGAGAGGCCATTTTCATCATCTTTGATGATCCATCCACCTCTGGAGCAAGGAGACACGTTGAAGACCTGAGAATCCACTCATTAAGCATTTCCTCCTTTTTCTTCTCAGTTTTAGGTTGTAAGAATTTTATCTTTTGTATCTTTGGTTTATTATTCCTTTCTAATGGTAGATTCTCATATCTAGGATGTAGAGAGTAACTATTATGTGATGTTGATGTATAAACTATGGATTTATCTATTTTCTTGTTCAATGAAATGTTTATTGTCTTATTCTATATGTATTGTGCCTTATATGTATTTGATGAAATGTGGTAGTGGTGAATATATGTAGTTGTGAAGGTTTATTCTCCACGTAGATGGAATGCCCGAGATCGTATGACTGGTGAGCCCTTAGTGACAAAGGGCTACCTTTAACTGAACATCATGGGTATTGTCTTGAATTGGAGGTCAATCCTTTACAATAGATTAGTTAACAATACTTAATGAGTTTCTCTCTATCCCTTGTTAGAATGAATTGTGTGTAATCTAGAGACATATGACCATGAGATCTTAGTTACAAAGTGTTAGCTTTAATCGGACTCTCTAGATTAGCTTTTCTACTTAATGATATTTGACGCCCAAGGGGGAAGCACTCTGGTGCACTTTTGCAGGGTTCACACCGTTACCTAGTTAGGAACTCTACAAGTACATAAACATCAAGATTAGGATGTGAACAACCCATAGGCCATCAACTAGCATTGTAGTGAAACCGAAGTCCTAGATTCCACCCATCCAACCTTTCCCCCAAGATCAATTCTTTCTCTCTCTTTCTCTCTCTTTGTTTCCTTCTCTCTCTTTCTTACAAGCTTTCACATAACCCTATGATCATCTAGATAGCTTATCTTGTAGGCTCGACTGGTGCTTAATCAACGATCCATGTGGATATGATAATCTTTTATATTGCTTGACAACGTTTCCGTGTTCTTGCGAATACACATCACTATTATGATGATGCCTTTTGCTTTATTTTTAGTTTATCTATGCTTGAATACTACTCCTGTGCATTTTGGATTATAGGTAAGCGATGTGGAGCAGATTTTGAAGATGAAGATCAAGAGGAGAGGCATCATGGCCTTCCACGGGTTCCGGTTCCCCATGGCACAGGTCGTGGCCCATTCGGCAGATTGCCATGGTTGCCCGTGCCCAGAGGCATGGGTATGGCAGCTTTGCTGAGTCAGCCATGGGCGCTCATGCCCAGTGGCACAGGTGTGATAGCCTAGGTTCCTAAGGTGGTTGGGGGAGTTTCCAAAGGGATCCAAAGGCATCCATGCATCGAAGGAGGATAAGGAGTAGTAAGGACATCGATTCGACGACCTTCCCTTGCTTTTCATCCTCTAGTTCTTATTTTCTAGAATTGTAATTGTATTTATGTGTTTTCTATGATGACTTTGGATTGTAACCCCGCTCTTATAGGGTAATTGCTAGATTTTAGGATTAGGGAGTAGCCCTCTTGTTATGTAAACACAATTCTATGCTTAATTTCATGTTTTGAACTCTTGTTTTATGATTTGCTTGAATTGTGTTCTTACTTTACTGTTAACTCAATCTTGATGCCAAAATAGAGCAAAAATAAAGCAAAATGAACTCGGAGCTGAAGCTGCAGGTCAAGCTATGCCTATTTTTGTATCAATTAAAACAAACAAACAACATATTTTCGAACAAAAAGGAAGTAATAGTTGTGAAGTCATATAGAAAAGGGTGTAATAAAGTAGATTATGCCCATGAAATACAAGTAGATATGCATTAAACAATGCATAAAACATATATAATCTAGGCACATCATACCCCAAGACTTAAACCTTTGCTTATCCTCATGCAAAAACCCACAATCTAAACACATGTGTCGGTATAGTGCATCATCATCCTAAGTGAATCAATCTAACTCTATCAAATAATTTCATTGATAAACATAATATCAAAACATTTGAGTGTGACCTAAGTAGTAGTTCTCCTTGCTTAGTGCTATAAGTGGCCATAATTTTTTATGTTTCAATCTCTATGCCTAGTGAAGTCGTCATCTAACTATTCTTCCAATGCACCCAGTGATAAGCACTTACTTGCCTCATGCTTGGTTCACCTCTCTCAAACTACCCAAGTGTTGGTGTTGGAAGTATCTATCAAACCTTGTTTTGATATTGACAAAGGGCTCAAAGTTAAGTGTTAGTTGTGATCTAATGAGTTATACTAAATGTGCAGGAAAGTCTAGTTAACCTAAGCATTAAATCTTGATCTATATGATTGGGCACTAAGTCTTGGCCGTGGTGGTTGGGCAACGAAGATCTGGTTTAGAGGACTGGGTACTTAGACCAGGCTAAGGATTGGACATGAAGATCTGGTTTGGAGCACTGGGCAACTAAGTCCTAATCTGGAGGATCGGGTAGAAGTCTTGGCTAATCGAGGATGATGAATAAGAGTTGAGACGGGACAAGGATTAGACATTGAGAGTTTCGGAGTTGAGATTGTTGGCTGAGCAAAAGTCCTACCGGTGGTTGACAACAAGTAAACTCTCCTGAGAGGAATAGGTGAGGATGCATTCCCCATCAAGAGAATAATAGGCATGGATCCGACCTAGTGTTTCAGTTGAAACTTAAAAGTAAGTACCAGATAGCCTGAGCTATCCAAATGCATTTTATTTCTATATACATATGTTTCTTGTGGGTTTTCTAACTTTGTTTTGTAGAAAAACCTAAGTGTTGAAGCTGGAATCCTGGAGCTAGGCGCCTAGAGGTCCGAGTGCCCGGGAGTGTCTCAAGCGCTCAGAACCAGTTGAGCTCAGCTAGGCGCAGTTGAGCTGGTGTCCATGGATTGGTAGATCCATGTCATGACATAGGTGCCCAAGAGTGGATAGAACTTGAGGATTAAGTTTCGACGATCGACTGCCACATCACTGCTATGAGGGTGCAGGTGCCTGGAACAACCTATAAAAGGTGCTTTAACCTCAACACTCAACATCAATTGCTATACAAATCTCTCTCTTGTGCGTTGAGCAAAAGACTGCTCGATGACACCATAATGCTACTCCGACAACGACGCTCTTCCTTTTACACTTCTAAGTTGTCAGTATATTGTATTCATTTTTGCATTATACTTAATTCTTGTAATCATCTTTCAGATTGATAGTGGATCGTCCACAATAAGTGATCAAGGATCATGGGCCTTGGAGTGGGAGTCATCACAGACTCTGAGCCAAGTAAAAATAAACATGTGTTAGCCATGCTTTAATTCTAACTCTTATTTTTGCTACGTACTCGTTTCTATTCCGATTATCAAAATTTTGTAAGAGCACTATTCATCCCCTTCTATTGCTCTCATCAATCCTACAATTGGTATCAGAGCGTGTCACTCTAAATTGGTGAAACCACCATTCGAGCATCTACCTTTTTCGTTTCAGTTTTGTTGTTTCATGAATTAATTAGAATCGGTGCAATCATCTCCTATGATAGTTTTTTTTAATGTTGGAATTTTCTTGTTACTTGAAGTTGGTGCAACACCACTCTAAATTTTTTTCTTAATCTTTTCACGCACTACGTACTAATCAAAAACTAAGTCTTGGTATTATTCTCTCTATTTTAGTATTTGCAAGATTGTCCTCTCTATGGCCTTTCGAGAAGGTTACAATACCACCTGCCCTCCTATTTTCTCTGGAGAGACTTCAGATACTAGAATAGTCGAATGGAAGTCCACCTAAAGACTCAAGTGGATATGTGGATCATCATCTATAGAGGTCTTGAGCTACCTCTCGATGGACAAGGAGAGCTCAAGGGATGTGAGAACTAGGACACAACGCTAAGGAAGAAAGTTGAGGCAGATGCAAAAGCCACTCAAACTCTTCAATGTGGCCTAACCAAGGAGGAACTCAATTGCATCATCCATTTCGATAACGCTAAAAAATTATGGAACAAATTGATAGAGCTGCATGAAGGGACTTTGGACACCAAGGTAAGTCAACGAGATATTTATTTGTATAAGTTGTATAATATTAAAATATAGGAAGGAGAGACTGTGAATTAGCTCCACGTACACATCCAAGACCTGGCCAATGAACTCCACACAATTGACCAGAAATTGGAGAACCATGACGTTTTCAGGTATACTCTACATGTGTTTCATAGGAACACTTGGTGGGCATCGATGGTGGATGCTTACAAAGTTTCTAAGGATCTTTCCAAAATTAAATTAGATGAATTATTCTTCGAGTTTGAATTGTACGAGCAGATTAACACACAACCTTCTGAGAAAGGTATTGCTTTGGTTGCAGGTAGACTCAAGACAAAGACTTTGAAAAAGAAGCTGCAACCTGAATCTGAATTTGAAGATGAATCGGATTTCGAAGCAGACGACGAGATCACCGTCGAACTAATAAACCTAGTTCAGAAGTTGTACAAAAAGAAGAAGTCCTTCAAGACTGATGGCTATCTGCAAGCGCACGGATATGTCGTCAAGTAATAAAAATATCGATCTACAGAGATTGTTGATTAAGCAATAGTTGATTAGTCAAGGCAAGCTATCTAGACTTCGCTGGTTGGTTGTGACAGAGAATAGCTTGCTAGAGGGAGAGAGAAAGAGAGGAGAAGTAGAGAGGAAGAGAAGAGAAGATTGAGAGAAGATATTTGGGAGAAGGGTTGGATGGGTGGAATTTAGGACTTTGTTCTCCCTACAATGTTAATTGATATTCTACATATTGCTCTTATCCTAATCTCCATGTCTATATTTTTGTAGAGATCCTAACTATGCATTGGTGTTTACCCTACAGAAGCGCACTAGAGTGCTTTCCCCTTTTGCCATCCAATTCCATTAGATAGGCAAGGTAACTTAGGATGTCTGGTTTAGCACAATATATTTGTGTCACTCAGATTGCTCCAATCATACGATTCCAAATTACACAAGCCATCTTTTAACACAGGATAGGGAGACACACATTAAGTTATGTTAGCTAACCTCTTGTAAGGGGTTGACCTCCATTTCAAGATAATGTCCGAAATGTCCGATTAGAATGACTTGCCTCTATCACTCAAGCTGCCTCAGTCATACAATCTCGGGCACTCCCTCTACGTGGCAACTAAACTCTCACAACTACATGTATTCACCATTCATGCATTTCCACAAACACATATAAGGCAACATACACATAAAACAAAGCATGAACATTTTATTAAATAAGGAAAATGCATCAATACATAGTTCTTACAACATCATCACATTATAATTACCTTCGACATTCTAAATTTGGAGAACTACTCTATTGCAAGTAAGATAACAACAAGAAGCTAAAGAATAGCTTCTACAACCCTAAGCATAGAGGAAAGGGGCAGGAGAAAGCTTATTGTGATGTCGTCGGTCTTCTTGAAGCATCTCCTTGCTCCAAGGTGGACGGATTGACAAGGATGAAGGCTCTAGGGTTTCTCTTAAGGAGAAAACTCTTCTCCAAGCCAAGGGGTAGAGCCCCAAAGCCAAAGATGTGAGAAAAGGAGAGAAAATCCCCTTTTATAGGTGGGGCACGTAGCCCCTGCCCTAAGTCACATGACCCTTGGCACGGGCCGTGTGGGTGTGGCACGCCGCCACTTAGCTAACGTGGCATGGCCGAAGGTAGGGCCAGGCCTGGTGGCACGACCTAGCCATGACATCTTTGACCAAGGGCGCATGGCTAGAGCTGGGTCGTGCCAAATGGCATGGCCAGCTCTTGTGAGTGATGCATGGGAAAGGAAAGGTCGTGTTTGGAAATGGAGCATGGCTAGAATATGGTTGTGCTTGTAGGGCACGACTAGAACTAAAGATTGGGACATGGATCGTGCCATGGGGTACGAACCTATTGTGATTATGTGCATGTCCATGCTAAAGGGCACGACTTCAACTGAAGTTGCAGCACGATTGGAACATGGACATGATAGGGGTCACGACCTCAGCTGTGAGGGTGCACATGCCATGCCAAGGGGTACGGTTTGGCCATGTAGACTGCAAGGGGCATGCCTCCGGGGCCACTGCCAATCTCGTATAGTCCTCCGCTCTCATCTTACTTCTTTTCTAATCATTTTAGCTTCAAATCACTCCCTGAAATAAAAAATAAGATAAAAGCAGATCTCCAAATTAGAAATAGAAAATATGCTAGTTAAGTGTTAAAGAGGGTACAATCATATAGATTTGACACAATAACTAAGTGAATGAGCATTAAAATAAGGATACAAAGATAGACTAAGAAGGTGGTTCAATCAAAGAAGACCCCAGCTAAATCAAGTACAAGCTAGATGAACAGTCCAAAGTGACCTGTTACGAATGCAACAAAAAGGGGCACTTCAAGTCAGAATGTCCCAACTTGAAGGAGGCCAAGAAACAAAGAAGGAAGAAGGCACTGCAAGCTACTTAGGATGAATCTTCCTTAAAAGACTCAGATGAGGAAGAATTGGTGAACTCAAACCTTCTTGTGTTGACGACACAAGAATGATCAAAATACACCAAGTCAGAGTCCGAGTTAGAAGCTTAGCCAAAAAGAAGCCACCAATCCATATCCATTTCTGAAGGACGAAAACTCATTGTAAGTGGTAATTGTTGGGATCGGTTGGGCCAGCAAGAGGGGGTGAATTGCCCTCGAAAAATAAATTTGATTTTTTGTTTTGCTTAACAAAGATAGAGATTAGTTTATAAGAGATAATAATAACATAAAATAAATAATAACAAAAATGAAAAGAGGCACAACCAGTTACTTGGTTTGCAATTAGCAAGGCTGCTAATTCAAGACAAATAAATACTCATTCTCCTGATGTACTCATTGGGGCAGAGAAGCCTCTTACATAAATTTGAACTCAAAGGAAAAATCAAAGCACAACTTACAAAAGTCGTGTATGGTTAGATTGATTGAAATGAACTGACTTTAGGGGTCTATGTATGACCCCTATGAAAGTTTATCGAAATGTTGATGTGACACTTCTCGGGTGCCCGAGTGCACATAGGTGCTTGACACATGGTCAGTGCTTATCCACATCGTAACGGCCATAAAATGACTACTTTCTAGATAATCATAGACTCTCAGGTGCCCGAGTCAACACGGGCCCCCAGGAATATGAGCGCCCGAGTCTAACCAGGTGCCCACATGCTCGGGCACCCGAGTTGACTCGGGCGTCCATGTTGACTTGGTCAACAACTTATTTAAGGTGGAACCTCAACTCAAGTTCAGCAACTTGAGGAAGAGAATTTTGTCTTGAAAACTCATGTTAAGGAACTTAGGGAATCTTTGAAATGCATTACTTTGGGTCCCAAGAATCTTGACATGATTCTTGGAAAATAAAAGGTCACAAACAACAAATCTAGACTAGGATACAAAGCCAATTCACGATATAAGTCTTACTTTTCAATTGTGAATCATAATAGTACCCGGTCCAAGCATGAGTCCCTAAGACAAGCTTGATTAATCAAGCTAGACTAAATTACTATTGGATCCCCAAGGGTCAAATCTCTTACCTAGATAAACCACATCGAGGTTATGATCTAGGGGGAGCCAATAGAAAGACCATTTTTATTTTTAGATGATTATGCATACTTGCCTGATTGCTCATTTATTTATTTTCTATCAATTGCCATGCTTAGGTTAGAAATAGATAGATAAGGACCTAGATTTGATTGACACTTTCACATCCTAGTACTAGGCTAGGGCAAGATGATAGTACATTAAGGAAACTTGTCTAAGGAGTCTGGTAGGGTAAGGAGTAGCCTATTTGGTCTACTTAACCAGGTGAAACTAGTCAAAGCTATTGTTGGTATCGGAAGTACCAGATCGAACCTTGTTTTGATAAGTGGAAAAGGGTTCAAGTTAAGCTAGTATTTTGTACTAATGGATTTATGAAAATTGTAGGAATGTCCTAAGTAAGCTAGGCAAGAAGTCTTGACCTGCAAGGTTGAGCATGAAGTCCTGGTCGGGGATCGGGCAACGTAGACTTGGCGAGTGAAGCCGAGCATGAAGACATGGTCCGGGGGACCGAGCAGAAGACTTTGCCGAGAGGGGATGGCGGACATGAGTCGAGACGGGTTGAGGTCGAATGTCATAGAGTTTCGGGTTCTCAGAGGTTGAGAAGAAGTCCAACCAGAGGTTCCGGGTGGCAACAGGTAAACTCTCCTGAGAGGAGTAGGTGAGGACGCGTTCCCCGATGAGGGAACAGTAGGCGTCAGTCTAACCTAGGATTTCGGATGAAAGATAAAGTCAGGACCAAGACAACACTGACTGTTTCATCCATGTTTTCATTATATATTATTGGATGTATGAAACTAACCCATGTTATAGCTGAAAAAGATAAAGCAGCTTGACTGGGGCGCCTGAATGGGACTTAGGGGCCTGAAAGCTGCCAGATGGCGGCTGAGCTAGTGCAACGGTCAGACTAAAATGGCTAGTGCTGAGTGGGGGATCTACATCAGCCCTCAGGCGCCTGACCAAGATAGAATTTGATCGGGCAACAGATAGAGTTTCCGCCCGATCTGCTCCAATAGGGGTGCTTGAATGACTATTCAGGCGCCTGAGTAACTACTATAAAAAGGGATTGAGTGCAACAATCAAGTACAATTAATTGAATCACTGTGATCACTTTCTTCTTCTGTGTGTTGCGCGACCGAAGTTTAGATAATGATGAAACACCGTCCAACTCTCTAAATGAAGATCTATCCTCTCATTTCAGGAGTGGGTATAATTGTTTATTTTATTATTGCACACTTCAGTTTGTAACATGTAAACATTCTCGCAATTTTTAGTAACGCCCAAAGTAAACGATGAAGGATCATGGGCCTTGCAGTAGGAGCTGGTTAAGACTCCGAAGCAAGTAAAACCAACTTGAGTTAGCGATCATGATTTGTTGCTTGTTTCCGCTACTTTCTTTGTCTAACTCCTATGCTTACTCTCAAAGTTTCGGTTGTGTACTTTATCGCTTAGTCATTTAAGAGTTAAATCCGAAGTTTTTACGAAGCGATATTCACCCCCTCTATCGCTCAATCTCAATCCTACAATTGGTATCAGAGCATGGGCTGCTCAATTTTGGTGAAACCACCACTTGAGCACTTTTCGGATTTTCCATAGTTTTTCTGTGTAATTTTGATTACTTTTTGAAGTTCTCTTCAGTTGCATTTTTTCCCACATTGCTAATCCAAGACAAAAGTCTTGGTATATTCTGTTGTTATTGTTATTGCAAGTTTGAAATTCTCTCTACTATCCATATGGCATTGCAAGAGAGCTACAGTACTGCTCGCCCCCTCTCTTCTCTGGGGAAGTCTTCGAGTATTGGAAATGCCGGATGGAAGTCCACTTGAAAACTCAGGTGGACATGTGGATAATAATCCAAACCGGATTCGATCTTCTAAGAGACGAGCAAGGGGTACTACTGAGCTATGACAAATGGAATATCACTGCCAAAAAGAAAATCGAAGCTGAAGCAATGGCGACACAAACCCTTCAATGCAGACTTACAAAGGAGGAACTTAACCGCGTCGGTCCATTCAGTAGCGCCAAAGAACTCTGGAATAAACTCATAGAACTCCATAAAGGAACCTCCAACACTAAGGTGAGTCGTCGCGATCTTTTATTGAATAAACTTTATAATTTAAAAATGTAGGACGGAGAAACAACTTCCCAACTGTAGGTTCACTTTTAGGAAATTATGAACGGACTCCACATGATTAGGCACACAATCGAGAATAGAGATCTAATCAGGTATACATTAAATTCATTTCCTAGAAACTCGTTGTGGGCATCTATGTGATGCCTATAAAGTTTCTAAGGACCTTTCAAAAATAAAATTAGTTATTTTTTGAATTTGAGTTACATAAGCAGTTTAATGGTTCACTTATAGAGAAAGGTGTGACTTTGATTACAGGAAAAATCAAGAAGAAAACACCATAATCGGAACCGGATTCTGACTCGAAATCTGAAGAGGAAGAGTTGGCGGAGCTTGTGAACGTCAGCCGGAAACTGTTTAGAGCTCAGAAGGCCCAAATGAAGAAGAAAATGGGACAACCAAAGGGCAATTCGGATGAACCAAAGAACAAGGCGTACCTCACCTGTTATGGGTGTGGAAAGAAGGGACACTTCAAGTCCGAGTGCCCAAATGCGAAGGATACAAAGAAGAAACGAATGAAGAGGGTGTTGCAGGCAACCTGGGACAAGTCGCATTCGAAATCAGATGAGGATTAACCAACACACCAATCTCCACAACTTAACAGCTAAAGACGGGATCGACATCGACTCCGAATCAGACAAAGAAACGGAGTACGAACCATCTCACTATCGGAAACAGGCCGACTTAAGGTAACAGGTTTTTCCGAACTGGATCTTTACGAATTAATTTCCTACTTATCTCACAAACTGGCTAAGTCTAATGACCAGGTCAGGTCTCACTGAGAGGAGGTAAGACTCCTTAAGGAAGAGACCATCTCATTCAAGGAGAAACCTTAACTCAAGTCCAAAGACTTGAGGAAGAGAATTCCTCCTTGAAAGCTCAAGTCAAAGAACTCAGAGAAAATTTAGAACAATTTACCCTGAGCTCCAAGCATCTTGATATGATTCTTGGAAAATGGAAATATGTTCTAAATTGATCTGGAATTGGGTTTAAATCCAATTCGCGAGTTAGATTCTACTACTTAGTAATTAACCGCCCTAGCACCTGAGTCCAAACATTGATCCCCAAACTAAGCTTGACAAATCAAGCCAGATCAAATCAATATTAGATTCCCAAGGATCATATCTATTACTTAGATAGACCATATCGAGGATATGATCCACGGGGAGCCAATAAAATGACAATTCATGTGGTTAGATAGTTTTTGATTGAATACCTTCCTTGATGCTTGTTTTCTATTGCAAATTATCATGATTAGGATTACAAATAGTTACTTAAGGATTAAATCTGATTGAAACTTGCATATCCTAGTATTAGGATGGGGCAAGCTGATAGTACGTTAGGAAAGCCGTCTAGGGAGTCAAGTAGGGGATGACGTCTCCTATATGATCTTCCTATTCCAGTGGAACTAGCCGAAGCTACCTTGCCACATCCTCGACTAGTTAGACCAAGGTTTCTGAACGAAGAATTTAAAAATACTATTTCTTTATGCGGCTTTGTCTAGGAATGAGTTGTTAATCTGATAAGGCTATGGCCAAAGAAGGCCCCGTTGCTTCGTCAAAACTTGGAAGCCAAATATTGAAGTTTATTTTTAAATTACTAATTCTTAAATATGAATCTAATTCAAGGTTCAATCATATCTTAGACTTAACCTAATTTTCAAGATAAAATTGAAAGCATCTCACAAATCAAATAAGGATCCCTGTTTTGTCACTTAGAAATGGGTGAGATGGTTAGGATATAAAGTAAATCTAACCCAACCAATTGAAGCTAAAATGGATGAGCAATGGTTAGCCCAAGCTGAAATGGATTAAGATTTTGAAATGGTTTGTGCTTGCAAAATTAAAACTTTAATCTTACTCTTTCAAATTTCTTCCAAAAATCCCTGTTTCAAAATTTCTCTCAACTTAAAATTTTCAATTTTTTTCCTTTTTCAAAATTTCTTTCAAAAATTTCTTTTTCAAAGTTTCTTTCAAAAATTTCTATTTTAAAATTTCTTCCAAAAATCTCTTTTTCAAAATTTCTTTCAACTTAAAATTTTCAAACACTCTTGACCCAACCCAAGTGCCTGAATAAGGATTCAGGCGCCCAATCGCGACATGACGGGGTTGCCGCACATCTTCGCAAGCCTTCCCGAGACACTCCCTTAGTTTTGAAAAACCAGGGGTGGTATCGTTGACCAGGGTGCCCTAGTCAACTCGGGCGCCTGCTATTCAGGCGCCCAAACCCAACTCAGGCACCTAGATGACCTTTATATAAGTCTCTTCATCCGCGCGAACAGAAACCCACCAAGGCGCCTAAATCCTCCTTTTTCCTCCACTTTCCCTCATTTTCTCTCTCAAATCCTTGCCAAAACGAAGCAAACTTTCTATAGTAGTCATTTCTTATTCTCGACATGCCTTAACGATGGTATAATCCAAAACCTACCTTTATTATTTTTATTTATTTCTTTGTTCTTATTACTATGTTCTTGTTAAATTAGTACACGTCGCATAGCCAGGGCTGGACTCGCTACCCTGCCCAGTACATACCCCAGATTCCCTTCCTTAGATCTTTAGGATCTCTTTGAACATTCCACCGATCTACCCCTAGACTGTCACTCCTTCACCGGAACTATTTCAAGACCTACTGTCTGTAACGCCCGCCTCTTACGTGAGCGACGTGTTACCTTTTTTTCGTACATTATTGCATATGAAGCGTAAATATAGCAGCAAAAATAATACTAAATCATGAACATATGCAATGGGATAAATTTCTTTCTAACTAAACTACTTTAAGCATGTGAATCCTAGCATAGCATATTTAACAAGAGAGTATATAGTTCTACATTAAGCATGTATATCATAAAAAACCTCAACTCCTACAAGTAGTAAACGTAAACATAAGAACTAACACATGCAGTTTATAAGTAGCAACATTAAGTCCATGAGAAATAAGTCCATAAGTAAAAGTAAAGACAACAGTAGGATCGTTCTGCCAAGTCACTGCCACACACACACATGACCTCCTGCTGCTCCCCTTTGGTTTGATCTGCAACATAAGAAGGTAGACTATAAGCATAAAATGCTTAGTAAGCTCCTTGCTTACTCACAAAATCCGTATATCACATATAAGTAGAAATCTACATCATTTGACATAAACATGTAACATGAATAAATACTTAAAACATCTAAAGCACATAAGCATAAACACTTAAAACATGAATATGTGTGTCGTTATTAAGGACATATGACATGAGTAAATACTTAAAGCACCTAACATTCGCATAATCTTTAAAACATAATCATGTGCATAAACATTAGACATAGCATATGCAATATCATTAAACATAAACATGTGCATAAACATTAAACATAGCATATGCAATATCGTTAAACATAAACATGTGCATAAACATTAAACATAGCATATGCAATATCGTTAAATATAAACATGTGTATAAACATTCAGGATGCCCTTTGAAAAATATATATAATATAATACTTGAACATTAACATATCATCATCATTGGGATCCTTGGCTTGTACCCATTCATCATTTGCGCGCATCCCTTAGTAGAGTACGAGGTAGCTAATCCTGACTTACTAAGGTACTAAGCAACCTCTAGCCTAGGGACAAATACGGTAGTCCAGAACCGGGGCCTTGCTTAGGAGCCCACCCTTCGGACCTTTTTCAAGATCCGGAACAAGCCAATATATAAAGTAAAATAACATACATGATTCCTTTTCTTTCCATAGCAATTTCGTTCGTCATTTCTTTTCTTTTCTTAGAAATTGCTCTTTAGACATTCTTTTATTCATCATGTCATACATGTCATGGGCATACATTTGAAAACATAAATATCATCATAACTTTCAAGCATGAACATGACATGGAGAAAACATAATTTCATGGTAAGGAAATTCATAACATGCCAACTTATCATTCATGGTTCATAAAACATATACTGTTCAATTTAAAACTAAGGATAATACACCTAGGGAACTTGTTCCATTTTTTTTCATTTATCATGGCATAATGAAACATGGATACCTTTAATTCCACCATAATTCCACATATATTCTACTGGTCAAAAACATTTAGATAGGGGTATCATGGCATAAAAACACAACACAACATCACACAACTCTTGCAACATGCATACATTGAATATCCTCTTACCAAGAGACATCATCAAGTGAAGTAGTGACCTCAACCCATCCTAAAACCCAATTTAAGGTACTTGATCATAAACTTCTAAAGTTCATATCAACATGAAAATGACAATGAAACAAGAACAATTGATTCATACAACATGCATATAATATATATTCCAACACTAGGAAATGTTAGCAAGTAACATGACATCTTTAACTCTTTTTTTTCTTTTCATCTATCATGGCATAATGAAACATGGATACCTTTAATTCAACCTTAATTCATCATATACTCTACTGATCAAAACATTTAGATAGGGTTATCATGGCATAAAAACACAACACAACATCTTACAACTCATACAACATGCATACATTGAATATCCTATTACCAAGAGACATTATCAAGTGAAGTAGTGACCTTAACCCATCCTAAATCCTAATTTAAGAAACTGATCAGAAACTTCTAAGGTTCTTATCAACATGAGAATGACAAAAACAAAAGCAATTGATTCATACAACATGCATATAATACATACTCTAACACTAGGAAGCATTAGCAAGTAACATGGCATCTTTAACTCATTTTTTGCCCTTATTTAGGGTATTAACCGAACATGTTCAGAGGGAAAATATGGCCTAAAATATATATAAAACCCTTAAACAACATTAACAAGGAATTAAAAACCATTAGCTAGTAAAAAAAACCCAAACATCTTCTTATGGCCAAAAAGTCTATAGCTTCTTGAGAGCCTTGGCCTAAACTTTTAAAGGTCTTTTTGCTTCATCTTTTTTTTCATCATAACTCATAACTTAACATCAAGAAAATATTGGAGGCATTAGATACCCTCAAACACAAACCTAGGCCCTAAATCTATGCTTGGCCGAAATCCACTCTTAGGGAAAACATCACGATTTTTAGCAATACATCGCAAGATCATACAAGGACATAAACAAAACATATATAAGCTATTATGTTGTAGGTGAGGGGAGTCTTACCCTTGTACTAAAGATTTCCAAACAAAATATATCACCTAGAAGGAGAAAGAAAGAACTTCTTGCTCCTTGGCTCTTCCCTTTGCTTCACAAACCCAAAGCCTTCACTAGATCTTCTTGGAGAGAATTTTTTCTTGGATCCAGAGAACCGATAGAGGGGGGGTGAATATCGGAAAGCGTTCGGATTTGAAAAAAGAATGCGTAGCGGAAGATTAAAAACAAAAACACGTAAACACAGATATTTTTACTTGGTTCGGAGCCTAGGTCGACTCCTACTCCAAGGCTCACGGTCGCTGACCGTTTACTGCGGGCAATACTATAATCCCGTAAAAAATAGTTACAGAAATGGAATTACAATTTAAGTACAGTACTGAAATTGAGCTCTTCTTTTTACCGATGTCCGATGTAGATTACTTTTTTCAGAGTAGTAGGATGTCGTCGGCGCTTGTATCTTGCGTCGGGAGGTTGCCGGAGCAGAGCGCGGAAGCCGAAGAGCGTAGAAGCGTTGAAAGAATTCGTTGTTCCAAGCCTCGGGGTCGAGGGCCCTTTTATAGGCCCTGGGGGCGCTCGGAACGTCGGGGGCGCCCCCCCACGTGTCGACCGATCCGCCTTTCCCTCGGTCAACTTCTGATCCCTTCAAACTCGGGATCACATCTTGACCGGGGCGCCCGGGACGCTGGGGGTGCCCGGGTTGACCGGGTCAAATCTTATCCCTTTGGCTTGGCTGGCTTCTCTTCGTAGGATTGCACTGGGGGCGCCCGGAGTGCTGGGGGCGCCCGGGAGCAGCGGGGGTGCTCGGGAGATGAGCTGTCGAAGCCTGCCTTTGTTTTGTGTGTTTTGTGTTCACCTTGGGGGCGCCCGGGACACTCCGGGCGCCCTGGTCAGCTGTTGCCTCATTCCTTTGAGGCTCTCTGAGCTGCAGACACTCGTTCCTTCGGTCCTGCATCCAGGGTTCATCCAAAACACCATAAAACAATAAGATGTTAGTTTATATCGATGCCTACTGTTCCCTCGACGGGGAACGCGTCCTCACCTACTCCTCTCGGGAGAATGTACCTGATGCCAACCGCTCCTCTGGTTGGACTTTTGCCTGGCGGTCCTTTGCCAGGTCTTGGATACCGAGCTGTCCTTCGCCAGGTGCCTAGCATTCCTTCGCTAGGGCTTCAGTCCCAAGCTGTCCTTCGCCTGGCGCCTAGCAGTCCTTCGCTAGGGCTTCAGTACCCTGGCATTCCTTTGCCAGTGCCTAGCAGTCCTTCGCTAGGGCTTTTTACCCTGGCATTCCTTCGCCAGTGCCTAGCAGTCCTTCGCTAGGGCTTTTTACCCTGCACACTATAGCGACATGTTAGATAGCAAGTAAGACTTAACTTTTGAGCCCTGTTGCTATTATCAAAACTCAGGGTCGACTTGGGTGCTTTCTGCACCAACAATCTCTCCCTTTTTGATTTATGACAACCCTGGTTCAAAAAGTTAAGTTTAAGGCATATACAAATTACCTTTTGTTCCCTCCCCCTGGAAGTAATCTCCCCCTAGATTTTTCAAAAATTCGTGGGGTTTTCGACACTAAGTTCTAAGTTTAAAGTTTGGATTTTTTACTTAGAAAATTTTAAAAAAATTATACTTGTAGAGAATTTTTGAGTTCAAATACTTAGTAAATTTTGAAAGCTTAAGTTTATTTAGACAACTTTGAAAACTTAAGTTTAAGAAGGATTTTCAAACTTTAGTTTGAGTAGCAACAAATTGAAAGTTTTAAGTTTATGGTACTTCAAAAAAGTTTTGAAAAACTCTAAGTTTTAAAGTACTTCGTGAAGTTAACACAAACCTAAGTACTTCTGAAAAGCTTAAGTTTTTTTGAAAAACTTAAGTACTTTTGAAAAGTTTAAGTACTTTAAAAAGTTTTGACAAGCTTAAGTAAGAAAATTTTTTAACAAGCTTAAGTACTAGGAAAGTTTTGAAAAGCTTAAGTACTTTGAAAAGCTTAAGTGAGAAAATTTTTGACAAGCTTAAGTACTAGGAAAGTTTTGAAAAGCTTAAGTACTTTGAAAAGCTTAAGTAAGAAAAACTTAGTGCTTTAGTACTTTGAAAAACTTAGTACTTTAGAAAAGCTTAGTTAAGTACTTTTTGAATAAAGGATAGATTTTAAAATTTCGAGAGAAAAATATTCTACAAAAAAATTTTAAACAAAAAATTTTAAATTCTCTCCTTTCTTATCTCTCCCCCTTTGCCATATATCAAAAAGATAAATAGAGCAGAAATTAAATTGCATAACGGAAATAACTTTCATAATGGAAAATATTTGCATGATTTTGCTGTACTGAACCAATTCATGATAAGACTTAAACCAAATCAGTTAATTTTCTCTTGTAGGGACCTGTCTAACCCAATTAGCTACTTACTAACTGTTATAAACAGTAGTTTTTGCTAGGGTTAGTCAAGTTAAGTGTTTTTGTTCAAGTTAGATTTTCTAAACTTAACACTTAACTTGATTGCTGTGTAAGTTGCATTTAGTGCCCCAATTACTGCAGATGCACTGACTTAAAGCATCTTGAATTAAGGCAAAGACCTAAGCATCTCAACCCTTTCTAGGTTATCAATCAAAAAGTACCCTAAGGTGCTTGTGAGATGCTGGCTTCTAACTCTATAGGTGCATGCAGTTCTAGGGTTAGGGCCTAGGCTAAGTCCATTTGCGAAAAATCCCTAGTTTTGAGAGGGGGTAGTTTTGAAATAAAACTAAGAAAAAAATTTAAAAAAAATTGATTTTGAAATTAAATAAAACAGTTTTTCAAGTTCTTTTAGAAACTGATTTTTAAATCAAGTAAAGCAGTAAGAAATTAAAAAGTAGAGTTAACCTATTCTACAGAGCACAATCCTAACTGCCTTCTTAGTGAGCTGAACTCAGACTCAGGTAAGGGTTTTGTGAGTATGTCAGCTAGGTTGGATTTAGAGTCTATATGCTTAAGTACTATTTCACCCCTTGCTACATGGTCTCTTACAAAGTGATGTTTGACTTCTATGTGTTTGGTTCTGGAATGTTGGATTGGATTTTTAGTTAGATTAATTGAACTTATATTGTCAATAAATACTTGAGTTTGAGTGTAGTTAAGCTGAAAGTCCTTAAGAGTGTGCATCATCCATAAAAGTTGTGCTACACACTCTTGGCTGAATCTAATCCCATTAGCTTAATCTAATCCCTCTACTTGGCTGAATCCCTTCACTACTAAGCGGGCTTTATTTCTAACTATTTCTCCTTGATCATTTAGCTTATTCCTAAAGACCCACTTGGTGTCAATGACAGATTTGCCCTCATGTTTAGGTACTAATTCCCAGACTTGGTTTCTCTCAAATTGAGCTAATTCTTCTTGCATAGCTATGATCCAATCAGGATCAGGTAGGGCTTCCTCTATAGTTTTGGGTTCAATTTTTGATATCATAGCTATTTGACTAAGGTTTCTATAGGAGGATCTAGTCCTGACTCCTAGAGTTGGATCACCCACAATTTGATCGGTTGGGTGACTAAGTCTGGGTTTCTTGGTTCTTCTAGAACTTGGTTCAGCCTCAGGTCCGGCTGGTCGGTTTGGTTCACTATTTGATTCGACTCCTTGGGCTAGTTCATTTGTTGGTTCGATAATTGGTTCAGTTGACTCATTAATTGGTTCAATAGTTAGTTCGTTTAAGGGTTTAATTAAATGTTCAATAGTTTGTTCATTATTTTCTTGATCAGAATTTGATGAGGTTAGGTCTGGATTATCAAATTTTGAGTTGATTTCTTCATCAAATATTAAGTTTGTTGTTTCTTCAATTTTCTTAGTTTGTTTGTTGTAAACTCTATAGGCTCTACTTGTGGTTGAGTATCCTAGGAAGATACCTGGGGTTGACTTGGACTGAAATTTCCCTAAATAGTCTTTGGTGTTTAGGATATGGACTTTGCATCCAAAGACCCTTAGGTAGTGTAGATTTGGGAGTCTATGGTAGTACAGTTCATAGGGTGTTTTGTTGTGTCGCTTGTTAATCAGAACCCTATTTTGGATGTAACAAGCCGTACTAATCGCTTTTGCCCAATATTGGTTTGCTAAGTTAAATTCGTTGAGCATAGCCCTAGCGGCTTCCTGTAATGTTCTATTCCTTCTTTCGACTATCCCATTTTGTTGGGGGGTTCTAGGACATGAAAATTCATGTAAATACCCATTTACCTTACAGAATTCCTCGAACCGTTGATTTTCAAATTCTCCCCCGTGGTCACTCCTAAGTCTTTTAATTTTAGTATCGTTTTGATTTTCAATTAATTTACAGAATTCATTAAATAGGTTTAGGGTTTCATCTTTGGTTTTTAGAAACCTAACCCAGATAAACCTAGAGTAATCATCAACTATTACTAAGCAGTATCGGTTCCCGCTTAGTGACTTGGCTCCATGTGAATCAAATAGGTCAAGGTACAGGAGCTCAAGTGTGGTTTGAGTTAGGTCAGATTGGATTAGTTTGTGATTAGATTTGGTTTGTTTACCTTGATTACATGATTCACATATTAGGTTTTCATTGTTTTTAATTTTGGGGATACCTTTGATTAAGCCAAGTTGGGTGACTTTTGAGATAGTTCTCATATTAGTGTGACCTAGTCTCCTATGCCAGAGATTTGATTGTTCTAACTGAGTTAACATACATTTGGGTACTAGGGGAAGGTTTATGGTGTATACATTATTTTTTCTAGTGCCCTTAAGCATGATTTCTGAGTCTTGTACATTTCTAATCAGGCAGTTAGAATTGTTGAAGGTGACTATATAACCAGAATCACATAACTGACTTATGCTAAGCAAGTTAAAATTGAAGTTTTCAACCAAAAGAACTTTCTTAATAACAAAGTCAGATTTGAGTTCAATATTACCTAACCCAATTACCTTGAGTGTAGCATTGTTGCCAAATGCCACTGAGCCTAGGTTCTTGAACTTGAGTTTGGTGAACTTCAATTTATCTCCAGTCATGTGTCTGGAGCAACCGCTATCCAACATCCATTGGTCCAAATCTTTATGTTCCTACACATAAAGAGTTTTATTGATTTGGATCCAATTAGAGTCAGGAATAGCTTAAATTGAGTTTCACTGCCTAGTCTGTCTCACCCAAATCTAGGGTTTTCAACCACGTTAGCCTTATAGGTTTTGTGAGACAGGTTTTGATAAGTAAAATTATTTTGTAAAATTAATTTTTATTTAGAAAACCTTAAATTAATTTTTGAAAATAGTTAGATTTATTTTGAAAGGAAATGTTTGAATCTATACTTAACTGAAAATTTGTGTTAGATTTGAATTTGACAAAAAGTAATTTGAATTTGAAATTCAGAAATTGGCTTCCAGGTCTTGGCGAGGTACTAGGCCTTCTTTGGCCGTAGCCTTATTAGATCATCAACCCTTTCCTTGACAAAGCCGTTTAATGAAATTTCATTTTCAAAATTAATCTTTGAAAAGTTCTGGTCTAACTAGTTTGGGTTTTGGATCGGTAGCTTCGGCTAGTTTCACCAGTCTAAAGAGACCAAGTGTACTTGATCTTATTAGAATTGGTTTCCCTAACGTACTATCATCTCACCTCCACCCAATACTATGTTGTCAAGTTTCAGTTAAGTTTGTTCAGTCGTTATACTAACCATTCCTAAGTCTAAGCATGGTAAATTGCACAAATTTAAATAAACAATCAATCAAGCAAATTGCAAGAATTAAATTCTATTTAACAATAAATATAGTTTTTAATTTGGCTACCCCTGGACTAAAGCCACGGTAATGATTAGGCAAGATGTGAATCTTGTCCTTGGGGATCCAATACTGATTTGATCCAGTTGGTTTGTTCAGGTACAGTTTAGGTACCCATGCCTGAACTTTACTTCTGGACTGATTCAGTACAGCAAAGTAAGATCTTTGTCGGGATTTGGTTCTATAGCCAAGTCCGGATCGATTTAGAACGGATTTCTGTTTTCCAAGAATCATGTCAAGACCCTTGGAACCAGAAGTGAATCGTTCTAAGGCAGCTCTAAGATCCTTAACCTGAGTTTTCAGGGAGGAGTTCTCTTTCTCAAGTTTTTCAACTTGAGTAGGAGTTCCTTCTTGAACTTTCTCGGTTAAGGATTTAGAGTCAGCTCCCTCTTTCAGGAGTTTTACTTCCTGTCGGAGGGATTCGACTCGGAGTTTGGCTTTCGCCAAATCTCGAGAAAGATACGAAATAAGTTCATTTAACTGACTTCTATTGAAACCACTTACCTTGATTTCGCCGTCTTCTGAAAAGGTTAGTCTGTCGTCGTCCTGTTCTGACTCTGACTCGGTCCCGACTTCTTCTGAGGCGGTCAGGGCTAGTAGGTTTGACTGGGGTGCTTCTTCTTCTTCTTCTGAGGAAGATTTGTCCCAGGTTGCTTGGAGTGCTTTCTTTCTTCTTGTCTTCTTGGTCTCCTTCAGGTTCGGACACTCTGTCTTGTAGTGGCCCTTCTTCTTGCACTCGTAGCAAGTCACGTTGGGCTTGTTTTTGTCATTTGCGGGTTCAGCTGGTTCGTCTTTTCTTCGGTTTGTTTTCCGTCTGTTGGTTTGGTTCTTCAATTCTTTATAGTAGCTTCGGGCCAGTCGGACCAGCTTAGGTCGATCTCCTTCTTCGTCTTCTGAGTCTGAGTCTGAGTTAGACTCGGGTTCAGGTTGTGGCTTCTTCTTTGTTGACCTTCCAGTTTTTCCTGCAACAAAGGCAATACCTTTCTCGGCCAAATTGCAGTTAGTTTGTTCATGCAGTTCTAATTCAGAAAACAATTCATCTAATTTTATTTTTGAAAGATCCCTTGAGACCTTGTATGCATCTACCATAGATGCCCACAAGGTGTTTCTAGGGAAAACATTTAAGGCATACCTTATTAGGTCACGGTTTTCGACCTTGTGACCAATAGTATGTAGACCGTTCATAAGTTCCTGGATTCGGGCGTGAAGCTGAGCGACCGTTTCGTTGTCGGTCATTTTTATTGTATACAGCTTGTTCAGGAGCAGATCTCTCTTACTGATCCGAGTGTCTGATGTTCCTTCGTGCAGCTCGATCAGTTTTACCCACAACTCCTTGGCACTGTTGAAGGGGCCCACCCGGTTCAGCTCCTCCTTTGTTAAGCCGCATTGAAGGGTCTGAGTCGCCTTTGCATCGGCTTCAATTTTGCGCTTCAGAGCGTTGTCCCATTCTGAGTAGGTTTGCGGTACTCCTTCAGCGTTCTTCGGAATCTCCAGTCCGGACTGGATGATTATCCACATGTCCACCTGAGTTTTCAGGTGGACCTCCATTCTACTTTTCCAGTAGGAAAAGTCTTCTCTACTGAAAAGTGGAGGTCTGGCGGTGCTGAATCCTTCTTGCATGGCCATTAGGGATTGTATCTGAAAAAAACTAAGAAACGAACTTTGTCCCAAGACTTGGTCTTGGATTAGTAGTGCTGGATAAGGAAAATAAAATATCGAGGGGTGTTGCACCAACCTCGATTAACGAGAGGAAATTCGAATGAAGAATATATTAGAAAAAATTCGAACAAAAAAAAATAAGAATAAATCCGAAAAAAAATTTTCAAACTGATGGTTGCATCAAATTTGAACTTCCCCGCTCTGATACCACTTGTTGGATCGAGAGAACCGATAGAGGGGGGGTGAATATCGGAAAGCATTCAGATTTGAAAAGAGAATGCGTAGCGGAAGATTAAAAACAAAAACACGCAAACACAGATATTTTTACTTGGTTCGGAGCCTAGGTCGACTCCTACTCCAAGGCCCACGATCGCTGACCGTTTACTACGGGCAATACTATAATCGCGTAAAAAACAGTTACAGAAATGGAATTACAATTTAAGTACAGTACTGAAATTGAGCTCTTCTTTTTACTGATGTCCGATGTAGATTACTTTTTCCGGAGCAGTAGGACGTCGTCGGCGCTTGTATCTTGAGTCGGGAGGTTGCCGGAGCAGAGCGCGGAAGCCGAAGAGCGTAGAAGCGTTGAAAGAATTCGTTGTTCCAAGCCTCGGGGTCGAGGGCCCTTTTATAGGCCCTGGGGGCGCCCGGAACGTCGGTGGTGCCTCCCCACGTGTCGGCCGATCCGCCTTTCCCTCGGTAAACTTTTGATCCCTTCAAACTCGGGATCACATCTTGACCGGGGCGCCCGGGACGCTGGGGGCGCCCGGGTTGACCGGGTCAAATCTTATCCCTTTGGCTTGGCTGGCTTCTCTTCGTAGGCTTGCACTGGGGGCGCCCTGAGTGCTGGGGGCGCCCGGGAGCACGGGGGCGCCCGGGAGATAAGCTGTCGAAGCCTGCCTTTGTTTTGTGTGTTTTGTGTTCACCTTGCGGGCGCTCGGGACACTCCGGGCACCCTGGTCAGCTGTTGCCTCATTCCTTTGAGGCTCTCTGAGCTGCAGACACTCGTTCCTTTGGTCCTGCATCCAGGGTTAGTCCAAAACACCATAAAATAATAAGATGTTAGTTTATACAGCCTTAGCTGTCTTGGTTCTAACTTTGGGCCTCCAAAATGGAGCCTTAGGTCGAACCGACGCCTACTGTTCCCTCGACGGGGAACGCGTCCTCACCTACTCCTCTCGGGAGAATGTACCTGATGCCAACCGCTCCTCTGGTTGGACTTTTTCCTAGAGTTCCTTTGCCAGGTCTTGGATACCGAGCTGTCCTTCGCCCGGTGCCTAGCATTCCTTCGCTAGGGCTTCAGTCCCAAGCTGTCCTTCGCCTAGCGCCTAGCAGTCCTTCGCTAGGGCTTCAGTACCCTGGCATTCCTTCGCCAGTGCCTAGCAGTCCTTCGCTAGGGCTTTTTACCCTGGCATTCCTTCGCCAGTGCCTAGCAGTCCTTCGCTAGGGCTTTTTACCCTGCACACTAGAGTGACATGTTAGATAGCAAGTAAGACTTAACTTTTGAGCCCTGTTGCCATTATCAAAACTCAGGTTCGACTTGGGTGCTTTCTGCACCAACATTTTCTTGATGGAGAAGGGCTTGGGTGGTTTCGGCAATGAGGAGGAGGAGAAGATGCCTTATGGCATTTTTTTTTCTTTCCTCATCTTCTTATAGTAAATGAATAGTAAATGAAGAGGTATGCCTCTTCACTTTCCATGGTGACCCTTTTCCTTCCATGGTGACTCTTCATCCTCCATGGTGCCTCTTCATCTCCCTTATCCTTACACCTATCTACAATTTCTTTTATCCTCCTAATAGCACTCCCTTGCTAGGTGAATTGGTTACATATTCATTCTTAAGGCTTACAACATCTCTAAGGTCCAAGGTTCAATCCTTGGCACCTACATCATTTCATTTTTTTTCTTTTGCAAGCCCATCTAAAGTAAGGCCCATTACATGATGTGGTATTTCTTTTATCCTCATGGGGCCCATTAGGATAACTAATGAAGTGCTATTTAAGACCCATTAGGAATTTCCATCATTTAGAGCCCATATAAGGCCTATTAACACTTACACTAAAATTCCCACAACTCTAACTATCATTCATGAATCATACTCAATATAGCTATTATTCATGCAATCCTACTCAATATTAGGGATAATATTGAAGGGAATTTTAGTGGGGTGTTACAATTCTCCATACCTTCTGGAAAGTTCGTCCTCGAACTTAAAATTAATGTCACAGTTATCTTCCACTAATGTCACCGATCATTTCTTTGTTGTCCTTATTGATGCTCTATTCTCAGCAACACTTACTTCTCCAGCCATAAAAATATTTATCCTATTACTCCCTCAGTTATCTTCTAATCTTAGTCATTTTTCCACTCATTAATTTATCATCTTTTATTTCTTCTCTCTTTTTTTCCCCCACCTTCTCGAAATCTCAAATAGATGAGGATATCGTCGATGAAGACGATCAGAAACTTGTCAAGGAATGCCAAGAATACCCGATTCATCAGGTCCATAAACATGGCGGGAGCATTAGTTACTCCGAAGGGCATGACAACGAATTCAAAGTGTTCGTATCTAGTCTGGAAAGCCGTCTTCGGGATAGCATCTGGTTTCACTTTAACTTGATGGTAACCTGATCTAAGATCGATCTTCGAAAAGACGGTAGCTCCCTTTAGTTGGTCGAACTGGTCGTCGATCCTTGGGAGGGGATACCTGTTCTTAATCGTCACATTATTTAGAGCTCGATAATCTATGCACAGGTGCATAGTTCCATCTTTCTTTTTCACGAACAGTACCGGAGCTCCCCATGGAGAGTGACTCGGGCGAATAAAACCCTTGTCGAGTAACTCCTGCAGCTGTCCTTGAAGCTCTTTCAATTCAGCCGGCGCCATACGATAAGGTGAGATCGGGTTAGTATCCGGAATCAGTTCGATCTCAAATTCAATCTCCCTATCAGGGGCTAACCTTGGTAATTCATCGGGGAATACCTCTGGGTAATTGCATACAACTCTGACCTCTTCTAGCTTCTGGTCCTTTGCTTGACTTGTGTTGACCACATGTGCTAGATACCCAATGCATCCCTTGTCTAACATCTTTTGTGCTCTTAGAGCTGATAAGAATTTCTTGGTTCTTTTTCTTGGCTCTCCAATAAATTCAATTTATTGGATCGTTTAGTACTTAAGCCTAAGTCATGGAATGGACGTCCCTATAAGGTCAAGTGGAATCAGCTCCATTTCCATCAGATTCGAAGTCCGTCCATTTCATTTGGTTCACTTGTCTTTTGGCCTTGACCCTTTCCCACCATATTCTGGCATCTCCAGAAAGGCAGCATGATGCACACTTAATCTTTTCATGTTCAGGCCTGTCTAGCAGCTCCACTATACTTTCCACCGTCTTGAACCAGGCTTGGGCATCCCACGGTTCACAAGCACCTGAGAAAATTCTCCGGCTTCAGCCTCTGCCACTGAATTAGATAAGCTTCTTGTCGTACTACAGTGGAAGGGCCTACCGGTGGTGCTGGTGTAAGTGTAGGCGTGACCGGTATCACAGTCTGGTTAACTGGTGGAGTGGTAGGGTTCCCTTGCTAATTCATTAAGGTGTTAATGGTCTACTGCTACTCAGTAACCTGATGTTGGAGTTCAGTCAATAGATGCATCAGGTCAGGCTGAGATACAGTATCATTAATTCTAGTACTTCTTCTAGCCATGCTGTTTTCATATTACAACAATAAGCTAATATAAGATCATTTATCATTTTCATCATTTTCATGTATATACATGCATTTGTATCATTTTTTTCATTATAAGGTAAGGTAAGGTACTACCCTAAGTTTCCATTCCAAGGTAAAAAAACATGATTCCATAATTTAGTATTTGTATACTTAGTCATAAACATTCCTTATCGTTCTAGAACCATAGAGGGTATCATATCTACTTGTATGGTTAGTCTAGAAACATTCCTATCATAAGTAAACATAAAGCAAACATACTTAAATCATGTAAGGTAAGATCTTACTTGGAAACGGCAGGATGCAGGCTTGAGGTGTGTGTAGTGAGATGGCAATTTCGCTCTGATACCAAGCTGTAACGCCCGCCCCTTACATGAGCGACGCGTTTCCTTTTTTTTGTACATTATTTCATATGAAGCGTAAATATAGCAGCGGAAATAATACTAAATCATGAACATATGCAATGGGATAAATTTCTTTCTAACTAAACTACTTTAAGCATGTGAATCCTAGCATAGCATATTTAACAAGAGAGTATATAGTTCTACATTAAGCATGTATATCATAAAGAACCTCAACTCCTACAAGTAGTAAACGTAAACATAAGAACTAACACATGCAGTTTATAAGTAGCAACATTAAGTCTATGAGAAATAAGTCCATAAGTAAAAGTAAAGACAACAGTAGGATCGTTCTGCCAAGTCACTGCCACACACACACATACCCTCCTGTTGCTTCCCCTTTAGTTTGATCTGCAACATAAGAAGGTAGACTATAAGCATAAAATGCTTAGTAAGCTCCTTGCTTACTCACAAAATCCGTACATCACATAAAGTAGAAATCTACATCATTTGACATAAACATGTAACATGAATAAATACTTAAAACATCTAAAGCACATAAGCATAAACACTTAAAACATGAATATGTGTGTCGTTATTAAGGACATATGGCATGAGTAAATACTTAAAGTACCTAACATTCACATAATCTTTAAAACATAATCATGTGCATAAACATTAGACATAGCATATGCAATATCATTAAACATAAACATGTGCATAAACATTAAACATAGCATATGCAATATCGTTAAACATAAACATGTGCATAAACATTAAACATAGCATATGCAATATCGTTAAACATAAACATGTGCATAAACATTCAGGATGCTCTTTGAAAAATATATATAATATAATACTTGAACATTAACATATCATCATCATTGGGATCCCTGGCTTGTACCCATTCATCATTTGCGCGCGTTCCTTAGTAGAGTACGAGGTAGCTAATCCCGACCTACTAAGGTACTAGGCAACCTCTAGCCTAGGGACAGCTACGGTAGTCCAGAATCGGGGCCTTGCTTAGGAGCTCACCCTTTGGACCTTTTTCAAGATCCGGTACAAGCCAATATATAAAGTAAAATAGCATACATGATTCCTTTTCTTTCCATAGCAATTTCGTTCATCATTTCTTTTCTTTTCTTAGAAATTGCTCTTTAGACATTCTTTTATTCATCATGTCATACATGTCATGGGCATACATTTGAAAACATAAATATCATCATAACTTTCAAGCATGAACATGACATGGAGAAAACATAATTTCATGGTAAGGAAATTCATAACATGTCAACTTATCATTCATGGTTCATAAAACACATAATGTTCAATTTAAAACTAAGGATAATACACCTAGGGAACTTGTTCCATTTTTCTATCTATCATGGCATAATGAAACATGGATACCTTTAATTCTACCATAATTCCACATATATTCTACTGGTCAAAAATATTTAGATAGGGTTATCATGGCATAAAACACAACACAACATCACACAACTCTTGCAACATGCATACATTGAATATCCTCTTACCAAGAGACATCATCAAGTGAAGTAGTGATCTTAACCCATCCTAAAACCCAATTTAAGGTACTTGATCATAAACTTCTAAAGTTCATATCAACATGAAAATGACAAAGAAACAAGAACAATTGATTCATACAACATGCATATAATATATATTCCAACACTAGGAAATGTTAGCAAGTAACATGACATCTTTAACTCTTTTTTTCTTTTCATCTATCATGGCATAATGAAACATGGATACCTTTAATTCAACCTTAATTCATCATATACTTACTGATCAAAACATTTAGATAGGGTTATCATGGCATAAAAACACAACACAACATCTTACAACTCATACAACATGCATACATTGAATATCCTATTACCAAGAGACATTATCAAGTGAAGTAGTGACCTTAACCCATCCTAAAACCTAATTTAAGAAACTGATCAGAAACTTCTAAGGTTCTTATCAATATGAGAATGACAAAAACATAAGCAATTGATTCATACAACATGCATATAATACATACTCTAACACTAGGAAGCATTAGCAAGTAACATGACATCTTTAACTCATTTTTTGCCCTTATTTAGGGTATTAACCGAACATGTTCAGAGGGAAACATGGCCTAAAATATATATAAAACCCTTAAACAACATTAACAAGGAATTAAAAACTATTAGCTAGTAAAAAAAAACCCAAACATCTTCTTATGGCCAAAAAGTCTATGGCTTTTTGAGAGCCTTGGCCTAAACTTTTAAGGGTCTTTTTGCTTCATCTTTTTTTTCATCATAACTCATAACTTAACATCAAGAAAACATTGGAGTCATTAGATATCCTCAAACACAAACCTAGGCCCTAAATCTATGCTTGGCCGAAATCCACTCTTAGGGAAAACTTCACGATTTTTAGCAATACATCGCAAGATCATACAAGGACATAAACAAAACGTATATAAGCTATTATGTTGTAGGTGAGGGGAGTCTTACCCTTGTGCTAAAGATTTCCAAACAAAATATATCACCTAGAAGGAGAAAGAAAGAACTTCTTGCTCCTTGGCTCTTCCCTTTGCTTCACAAACCCAAAGCCTTCACTAGATCTTCTTGGAGAGAATTTTCTTGATGGAGAAGGGCTAGGGTGGTTTCGGCAATGAGGAGGAGGAGAAGATGCCTTATGGCATTTTTTTTCTTTCCTCATCTTCTTATAGTAAATGAATAGTAAATGAAGAGGTATGCCTCTTCACTTTCCATGGTGACCCTTTTCCTTCCATGGTGCCTCTTCATCCTCCATGGTGCCTCTTCATCTCCCTTATCCTTACACCTATCTACAATTTCATTTATCCTCCTAATAGCACTCCCTTGCTAGGTGAATTGGTTACATATGCATTCTTAAGGCTTACAACATCTCTAAGTTCCAAGGTTCAATTCTTGGCACCTACATCATTTCATTTTTTTTTTCTTTTGCAAGCCCATCTAAAGTAAGCCCCATTACATGATGTGGTATTTCTTTTATCCTCATGGAACCCATTAGGATAACTAATAAAGTGCTATTTAAGACCCATTAGGAATTTCCACCATTTAGAGCCCATATAAGGCCTATTAACACTTACACTAAAATTCCCACAACTCTAACTATCATTCATGAATCATACTCAATATGGCTATTATTCATACAATCCTACTCAATATTAGGGATAATATTGAAGGAAATTTTAGTGGGGTGTTACACTGTCCTATCGCGATGGATGCTATCCACTACTACAACCTAGACCAACTTATTTACTGCATTGACTCTATTGATGTGACCTTATGTGCAAAATTTTTTAATAATCTGGTCAAATTAGATGATACCCATTACTCTACCTACGCCCAATAGATCGACTTTATCTTATCCCATGAACTGTTCAACCAGCATTTTGAGCTACGCCACTATGAGTCCACCTTTTTGTGCTATCCACCTAGGGATGACCCTTTTGTTGATCCTTACTCTCACATCACCCTAGACACACTTTTCACTTCTTTGAGGGTGAGAGAGACCCCATCATCTCTACTTTCAACTCCATGCAACTTCAGCCCCAACACTATGTTCTCTACTAAGTCCTTATTCATTGTGTCCTACCCATCACCACTAGGGACATCGCTATGATGATGTCATTTCACACTTTTTTGTTGTATGCTGTTATTCTTCACCTGGACATAGACATAGGACTTCATGTCTTTCATGTCATCACCTATGCCTCTAGTATCTCTACTCATAGGAGAGTATGAATTCCCTATTGCCACCTCCTGACCTCGATTTTTGCACGTTTCGGATGTGATGTCCTTAGAGGTCAGGTCACCCGATTGACAGAACGCAACGAAATAAGACTTAGAATCTTTTCCTTAGCTGGGTTAAAAGTTAATATTGACAAGGTCTTGAACTGGAAGCGGGGTAGGGGAGCGGAACCGGTTGTTGACAAGGAGGGCGAGGATGTCCTAGTTGCAGAGATCGAGGCCGCATTAGATCAGGACTAACCTCAGCAGGATCCACCACCACCTCCTCCACTCATGACAGATTAGAGATTGGCTCTACTCGATACAGAGGTTCATTGTCACGGGACTGAGTCTCAGCATCTTGGGACTCAGATCTAGACTTTATGAGAGGAGTCAGTGGCCTGATACTCGGAGATGGCCGAGATGGTAGCAGATCGACACGCCGAGCTTATGCAGCTGCTTTAGTCTTGGCGCCCTGACCCTTCTTCCTAGATTTTGCTATTTGACTCACTTGACTGTTTGACCAGATCACTTGTCATGGTCTGATTGTGGCTTGATTTTTGGTCTAATTGACTTGGATCTTTTCTATCTTACCTTAGCTTATATTAGTTCATGCTATTTGGATTACATTGTGCTTGGTATGTGCTTAGTAGAGTAGGATTTCTAATATTTGTTTTTGATTTGAATTTGAATGTTGAAACTCTTATCTATCTTTTAAAAGTCTGACTCTGATTTTAAAAATGGGTTCAAAAATTTTATCTCAAATTTCAAAACTTTGTTTTCAAAATTTATTATTTTTTTCAATACTTAGTTTTACTTTGACTTTAAAACTACCCCCTTCAAAACTAGGGTCTTTCTTTAACATGGAATTAGCTTAGGATTAACTCTAGTATGCATGCTCCTATAGACATAGAAGCCAACATCTCATAAGCACGTTAGGATTAACTTAATTGACAACCTAGACTGGGTTGAGATGCTTAGGATTGTTGCCCTACATATAGATGCTTCAAAATCAGTGCATCGACACAAGTTGGGGGCGTTATAAATATAATTCAAATTAATCAAGTCAAGTATTCTAGCTAACTGAGCTAATTTATGAAATACACTTGACTTGACTAACCCAAGTGAAAACTGCTATTTATTATAGTCAGCAAGTAGCTAAAAGGTTAGATAGGTGCCTAAAAGGAATTAACTTTATTTTGAATATTTAAAATTATTTTTAAATTTTCTTATCATTATTATTTATGCTTGAACTCAAAATAAAGGTGCCCGGACTTGACTTAGACTTAGCCTAGACTTAGACATTTTTTTTATTGCTTAAATTTACTCGCTCTGATACACTTAGCCATTTTTACTGTGAATACTTTAGTCATTTTTTCTATTCTTATCCTTATATTTCATACATGATTTTGATATATGGCAAAGGGGGAGAGAACGAAAAGTGTTCGAAGTTGTTAGAAAAATTCATGTTTTTCAAAATATTGTCAAAAGGAAAGTTTTTCAATGTTTAGTATTTTTCAAAATTGGTTAGTGTTTTTCAAAGTATTTTTCAAACTAGAAAAGAAAAGTTCAAAATGGTTAGAAAAATTCAAAATTCAGAATTAACTTGGTCATTCAAAAACTAAGTTTTTTTTAATGCTTAGAATTTTTTTTTATAACTCAACATTTTGAAAATTAATTTCTTTTCCATACTTAGTTTTTGAAAAGCACATAGTTTTTCGAAACGAATATTCTATCAAGTTTTTTTTTAACAACTTTTCAAAAGTTAACTTATTCTCTAAAACTTTTTCACACTTAAATAAGACTAAGTCTATTTTTGGATGATATCCTCACCTCTATAAACACAGCTCTTAAATGATCTTGGGGAAGATGACTGGTTAAGAGGGAGAGCTTAAAAGAAATTTCATTTTCCTGTTAAAACATATTTTTAGCTTAACTTTGAACTGGGTTGCCATAATCAAAAAGGGAGAGATTGTTGGTGCTACAAGCACGAGATCGAACCTTGTTTTGATAAGTGGCAAAGGGTTCAGTTAAGCTGGTATCTTGTACTAATGGATTTGTTGAGATTGCAGGAAAGTCCTAAGTAAGCTAGGCAAGAAGTCTTGACTTGCAGGATTGAGAACGAAGTCCTGGTCGAGGATCGGGCAACGAAGACTTGGCGACTGAAGCCAAGCACGAAGACTTGGTCTGGGGGACCGAGCAGAAGACTTTGCCGAACGGGGATCGCGGACAGGAGTCAAGATGGGACGAGGTCGAACATCGTCGAGTTCTGAGTTCTCGGAGGCCGAGCTGAAGTCCAACCGGAGGTTCCGGGTGGCAACAGGTAAACTCTCCTGAGAGGAGTAGGTGAGGACACATTTCCCGGTGAGGGAACAGTAGGCGTCGGTTGGACCTAGGGTTTCGGATGAAACCTGAAAGTATGTACCAAGACAGCACTGACTGTAATTCATACATGTTTTCATTATATATTATTGGATGTATGGAACTAACCGATTTGTAGTTGAAAAAGATAATGCAGCTTGACTGGTGCACTTGAATGGGACTCAGGTGCCTGAAAGCTGGCAGATGGCGACTGAGCTGGCGCAATGGTTAGACTGATGTGGCGAGTGCTGAGTGGAGGATCTACGTCAACACTCAGGCGCTTGAAAGGGATTTAGGCGCCTGTCCAAGATAGAATTTGACTGGGTACTAGATAGAGTTTCCACCCGATCCGCTACGATAGGGGCGCCTGAATGGCCATTCGACCGCCTGAGTAACTACTATGCAAAGGGGTCGAGTGCAGCACTCCAGTACAATTAATTGAATCACTGTGATAACGTTCTTCTTTTGTGTGTTGCATGACCGAAGTTCAGATAACGCTGAAACACTGTCCGATGCTCCAAACGAAGATATATCCTCTCATTTCAGGAGTCAGTATAATTGTTTATTTTATTATTATACACTTCAGTTTGTAAATTGTAAACATTCATGCAATTTTTATTAACACCCAAAGTAAATGATCAAGGATCGTGGGTCTTGCAGTAGGAGCCGGTCAAGACTCCGAATCAAGTAAAACCAACTTGAGTTAGTGATCGTGATTTGTTGCTTGTTTTCGCTGCTTTCTATGTCTAACTCCTACGCTTACTCTCAAAGCTTCCGCTATGTACTTTATCGCTTAGTCATTTAAGTGTTAAATTTGAAGTTTTTGCGAAGCGATATTCACCCGCCCTCTATCACTCAATCTCGATTCTACAGCTACTTCGCCATATCCTAGACTAGTTAGACTAGGATTTATCAAATGGTAAATTAAAAGTATAATTTCATTAAAAGGCTTTGACTAGAAAGTGATCGTTGTTTCCATACCCAAGAAGGACCTTGTGTCTCGCCACAGCTTGGAAACTGATTATTGAAATATGCTTCTAAATGACTAACTGTTAAGCTAAATCTAACTGAAGGGTCAATCTAATCAAATTAAAGCTTACTTAAAGATTAAATTGACAATATCTTATAAAACAGATAAGGCTACCTGTTTGAAACTTAGAAATGGTTGAGATATAGGATTTAAAAGTTAGTCAAACCCAACCAACCCAATCAATGTAATTTTACTTAATCATATTTCAACTTAATTAATTTTACCTAACCAAATTTCAACTTAATTAATTTTACCTAACCAAATTTCAACTTAATTGATTTTACCTAACCAAATATCAACTTAATTAATTTTATCTAACCAAACTTCAACTTAATTAATTTTACTTAACCAAATTTCAACTTAATTAATTTTACTTAACCAAATTACAACTTAATTAATCAAATTTCTACTTAATTAATTTTACCTAATCAAATTTCAACTTAATTAATTTTACTTAACCAAACTTCTGTTGGTGCCGGAAGCATCATATCGAACCTTGTTTTGATATTGGAAATGGGTTCAAAGTTAAGTATTATTGGTGATCTAATGTGTTTCATTAAGTATGCAGGAAAGTTCTAGTTTACCTAGGCATGAAGTCTTAACCTGCAGGGTTGAGCACGAAGTCCTGGCCGAGGGTTGGGAATGAAGACTTGGTTCGAGGGACTGGGCATGAAGTCTTGGCCGAGGGTTGGGCACTGAAGACCTGACCGAGGGTTGGGGACGAAGACCTGGTTCAAGAAATTGGGCAAGAAGACCTAGTCGAGGATTGGGCACCGAAGACCTAATCCAGAAGATCGGGCAGGAGACTTTGCCGAGCGAGAACTGCGGACAGAAGTAGAGACGGGACGAGGTAGGAACGTCTTGAGATCCAGGAGTCTCGGAGGTCGAGCAAAAGTCCAACCGGAGTAGCCGGTTGCCAAAAGGTAACTTCTCCAGAGTAGAGTAGGTGAGGACATGTTCCCTAGAAGAGGGAACAATAGGTGTCAGTTCAACCTAGGATTTCATTTGAAATCCATAGTCAAAACCAAGACAGCTCTGGTTGTTATTCATGCATATTTATTATATTATATTATGTTCTTGGACTAACCCTGGTTGCAGGCTAAAGGAAGTTGGCTACTGCGATCCCAGGCGCCTAAAAGGATTAAAGCTCCCGAGAACCTAGGCGCCTGAACGGTATCAAGCGCCCCAGAAGGGGTTCTTCCAGCAGTTGCGCCATGTCAGCTCCCAGGCGCCCGTGAGCCCCAGGCACCTCAGTAGTCCTAGGCGCCCAAGAATGGAGATAAATGTTGGCCAAGTCTGCAGATAAGGATGCGGCTAAATGTGGTGATGTTGAGGGCGCCCCATACCCTATCAGGCACCTGAGAACCAACTATAAAAGGGGCTTTAGCCCTTTTCTTCCAGACAACAACTCAAACACTCAATCACGCTACGACAAGCTTCCATGCTCTAGTTTTCTGCGCTGGCGATGTTCAAGATCGATGACACGCTGCTCCAACAAGTTTAGCCTTTCTTCTTAAGTATCGTCAGTATAAAGTTTTAAATTCTATTCTGTACTTAAACTCATATAATTGTGCATCATTTTTTGAACTATAGAATTTCCCAATGAAATGATCAAGGACCATGGGCCTTGGAGTAGAAGTCGTTACAAACTCCGAACCAAGTAAAACAAACTGCGTTAGCCGTGTTTTAATTGTGCATTTTCCATTATGTTTAAATCTATGTTTCTGAAAAATTTACGTTATCGATATTCACCCCCTTCTATCGATTACAACGATCCCACAACTTCAACTTAATTAATTTTACCTAATCAAATTTCTACTTAATTAATTTTACTTAACCAAATTTCGACTTAATTAATTTAACTTAATCTTCAAACATAACTTTTAAACCTTAACATAATTTTTAAACCTTAACTTAATATTCAAACATAATTTTTAAAGCTTAACTTAATCTTCAAACTTAATTTTTAAACCTCAACTTAATTTTCAAAGTTAATTTTTAAATCTTAACTTAATTTTCAAAATCATTTTTTCACTTTAACTTAATATTTGAAAATCATTTTTTTAACATTTAACTTAATTTTTCAAAATAATTTTCGTTAAACTTTAATTAATCTAAAATCAACTTTTTTCAACTTCAATTATTTCAAAATCAATTTTTCTTTAACTTTAATTAATTTTTCAACAATCATCTTTTTCCAACTTTAATTAAATTTTTTAAATCATTTTTTTAAACTTTAATTAATCATTGAAAATCATTTTCTTATGTTTTTTTGCAAACCAATTTTTTACTTTAACTTAATCAACTTTTGTTTAAAACTTATGTAGTTTTAGCTAATTAACTAAATTCAAACAAATTAATCAGATTAAACTGAAACCCGTCTAACAAAAACACTCATAAGTCTAATATGTTTGATAACTTAGAATGGGTGAGACAGAATAAATAAAAGAACTTAATCAATCTATCTTAATATTTCTTCAAATTGGATCCAAATCAAACTATTTTATGTGTAGGAAGATAAAAGTTTGGACTAATAGATGTAGGATAGTGAGTGCTTCAAACACATGACTAGAGAAAAATTGAAGTCCACCAAAATTAGATACAAGAATTTAATGTTGGTGCAAAAAGCATCAGACATGGACAGTCAACCTCTAGTGTTTCGATGTTTGACAATATACCAAGGTCTAGTCAAAGTGATCAAGGGTTAAGCCAAATATGACCTGATGTTTGGTAGGATAAACCATGTTTGATCAGTTTGCCCAAAGGGTTAGCCAAATAGGACCTGATATTTAGCAGAATAGTTAGTACCCATGGTTGGTCAGGTTGACCATGGGTTAGCCAAACAGGACCTAATGTTTGGCAGAGTGATCAAACCTAGATCTGATATGTGTGACAATACACTAAGGTTTGGTCAGTTAGAACAAGCGTTAGCCAAACAGGATTTGATGTTTGACAGAGAACCCAAGGTTGGTCAGTTTGACCAAGGGATAAGCTAAATAGGACTTGATGTTTGGCAGAGTGATTAAACATATCTAGACTGAGCCAAACAAGACTTGATGTTTCGCAGAACGAAGTCTAGTCAGGATTAAGATAACTAGTAATGAAGTCCTTATCAAGGCACTAAATCCTAGTGAGTGAAGCTGGGTCCTAGTGAGTGAAGCTAGGTGGACGAAGTCTTGGTGAGTGAAGCTGGGTCCTAGTGAGTGAAGCTAGGTGGACAAAGTCCTGGTGAGTGAAGCTAGGCACGAAGACTTGGCCGAGGGTTGGGAACGAAGACTTGGTTCAGGAAATTGGGCATGAAGACCTGGACGAGGGTTGGGCATAAAGACCTGGTTCGGGGAATTAAGCACGAATTCCTAGTTTGGGGAATTAGGCACGAAGTCCTAGTCAAGGATCAGCCAGAAGACTTAGCCGAGCGAGGACTATGGACAGAAGTAGAGACGGGTCGAGGATCGGATGTCTCGAGATCCGGGAGTCTCGGAGGCCGAGCAAAAGTCCAATCAGAGGAGCCAGTTGGCAAAATGTAACTTATCCAGAGTGGAGTAAGTGAAGACGCGTTACCCCAAAAATGGAACAGTAGGTATCGATTCGAACTAGAATTTCATTTGAAATCCAAAGTCAAAACCAGACAGCTCTAGCTGTCAATGGTTTAGGCTAAGGATTGTTTGTTTGTCTTGTGTTTGTTGGTCTTGTAGGTACTTGGTGTTGGTGCTGGAAGCACCAAAGTCAAACCTATGTTTTGATGATGGCAAAGGGTTCAGAAGTTAAGATTTGGTTGTGATCTAACAAGCTGATTAAGTGTGCAGGAAAGTCCTAGGTACACTAGGCACTAAGTCCTGGTTCGTTGAATTGGGCACTAAGTCCTAGCCGCGGGCTGGGCAACTAAGTCCTGACATAATGTTGGGCAATATGACCTGGTGAGTGAAGCTGAGCACTAAGACCTGGTGAGTGAAGCTGGGCACTAAGACCTGGTCGAGGACTGGGCACCGAAGACCTGGTGAGTGAAGCTGGGCAAAAGTCCAACCGGAGGAGCCGGTTGGCAAAAAGGTAAATTCTCCCGAGAGGAGTAGGTGAGGACGCGTTCCCCGTAGGAGGGAACATTTTGCGTCAGTTTGACCTAGGATTCCATTTGGGAGACCCAAAGTTAGAACCAAGACAGCTTAGGTTGTAAATAATATTTAATATATCATGTATATTTGCATCTTGTGTTTGGAACTAACCCTGGTTGCAGAAAACGAAGGGACGGTGTTTCTGCAGCTCAGGCGCCTCATTGGAAGGAGGCGGCTCATTGGGCTAGGCGCCTGTGTGGATACAGGCACCCCCGTGCAAGGCCAAACCAAGCCATTGAAGCAAACTGCCACGAAAGCCTTTGGACCAAGTCAAGCTAGGCGCCTGTGTTAACACAGGCGCCCTAGTCAGCTCAGGCGCCCCAGTTGAAGGGATAAGTGCTGGCCGAGTCTGTGGATTGGGTTTCTCACAGGATAGGCCACGTGTCAGGCACCCCTTCAACACAGGCGCCCCAACGACCACTATAAAAGGGGGTTCACCCCCAAGGCTTAAGAATAACTTGCAAATCTCACTCTCAACACTTTCGCTCAAGCGCTACACTCCGACACGCTTCGCACTCGCGATTCAAGCGCCAACGATGACCCGCTGCTCCGAAATTCCATCTACTCCGGTCGTCGGTAAAAGCTTAAATTTCTTAAGTGTTGTAACTTCTTTTTTTAATTCTATATCTGTACTCCAAATTGTAAACATTCTTCGAATATAGAATTGTCCATCGTAAATGGTCAAGGACCATGGGCCTTGGAGTAGGAGCCGACCGCGACTCCAAACCAAGTAAAACAAACCGTGTTAGTGACTTTGTTTTACTCTTTCCGCTGTGTAATTTCTCTTAATTGTCCGAAAATTTTTCGATCGATATTCACCCCCCTCTATCGATTTACTCCGATCTAACAAGTGGTATCAGAGCGGGTGGCTCAAACTTGGCGCAACCACCAGTTTGAGAATATTTTTTTTCCCGGATTTACGAATTTTTTTTCTTTCACTCGAATTTTCTCATTAATCGAGGTTGGTGATCTTTTTCTGTTATTAATATTTTTTCCCACACTGCTAATCCAAGACCTAGTCTTGGGACAAGTTTTTTTTGCAATTTTTCAGAAAAATTTTAATGGTCAACCATGAGTGGAACATTACTCGTCCACCGCTATTTTCCAGGGAGAATTTTGATTTTTGGAGAAGTCAAATGGAACTCAATCTGAAGGCCCATATGAACATATGGATGATCATTCAAATAGGGTTCTCCCTCCCTACTGAAGATGAACTATCAATTGCGTGGCTCAAATTGGATGAACCAACGCTCAACCAAATTGAGACAGATGCAAGGGCAACTGCAATTCTTCAGTGTGGTCTAACCAACGAACAACTCAAGCTAGTCGTCTCATTTGGATGTGCCAAAGAGATTTGGGAGAAATTGATTAACCTACATCAAGACAACTCAGATGAGAGAGATCAGGTAAGTTATGTTGCATTCTCGGCTCAAGCTCAAATAACCGAGCTAGATTCGGCACCCGACTTCGACTCCGGGTTAGAAGATGAGTTAGAATCTGTACCTGACTGCGAATTCAAGCTAGAGTTAGAGGACAAATTGATTGAGACGGTAACTGATTTTGAATCCTTTTTAAAATTACAATTAAATAATCAAACTAATACTGTGATAGTCGAGGAAGGGATTGTTTCTATTGCAAAGAAAAATCCAGGAGAACCACCCAAGGAGAAGCTTCAACCAGCACCCGTGTCCGACTCAGACTCAGAATATGACGACAGTGAAGGAGATCGACTCAAATTGGTCCAATGGGTTCGTGACCACTACAAGAAGCTGAAGGAATAGTAAAGAAGGATGGCTAAAATTAAGGGGGAGATTCCCAACCAGAAATAAAACAGTAATAAGGTAAATTCAAAATGTAAAAGATCATATAATGTGTTTTAATTGCAGCGAAATGGGTCATTACAAGAGTAAGTGCCCCAATCACAAGAGTCGACCTTCGCCAAACGGTACCCTCATGAATACTGGACAAATATTCAGGAAAGGTAACTTTACAATATTTGAAAACCCAGTATTTACTTCAAATGATGTGATTAAATCTTATGAATTAGTTAATGCAAATTTTAGAAAACTAGAACAAGAAAATGAAACATTGAAACATAAGGTCAAAATGCTAGAAAGTTTAATTCACAATCTTGCTAATTTTAAAAATCCAGAATATTATTCCAATTATGATGTGACTTAGATGATTATTCTTCTCACTTGTTTATTTATTTTACTATGCTTAGATTTAGGATTGGATAAATTAAGGACAAATGATTGAGTTAAAATTATTGGTGCAAGTTGCATCAGTGATGTCCTACTCTGAATGTTTCAATGTTTGACAATATGCTTAAGTCAGTGATATATTGAATAAGGGAAGGGTAAGTGAAGCAAACTGGACCAAGGTGAACCAAAGTCCTAGTTAACCTAGGCACTAAGTCCTGATCATTGATTGGCCACTAAGACCTGGTGAGTGAAGCTAGGCACTAAGACCTGGTGAGTGAAGCTGGGCACTAAGACCTGGTGAGTAAAGCTAGGCACGAAGACCTGGTTCGAGGAATTGGGCATGAAGTCCTGGCCGAGGGTTGGGCACCGAAGACCTAGTTCGAGGAATTGGGCACGAAGACCTGGTCGAGCGTTGGGCACCGAAGTCCAGGACCTAGGGTTTGGGAATGAAGTCTTGGTCCGAGGGATTGAGCAAATTAGCTGAGTGATGACTAGGGACAGAAGTAGAGACGGGTCAAGGTTCGGACGTCTCGAGATCCGAGAGTATCGGAGGCTAAGCAAAAGTCCACCCAAATGGATTGGGTGGCAACCGTCTCCTGAGAGGAGTAGGTGAAAGGCACGTTCTCGGGGGTGGGAACTTGCGTCGGTTCGACCTAGGGTTTCGTGGAAATCCAAAGTCAGAACCAAGTCCTTAAGGTTAAGAATGTGTGAATATTTGCTTTGTATTTGTGTATCTTGCAGGTACCTAGAATGGAAGACAAAGCAGGCAAACAACGGGGTTGGAACCCAGCCAACTAGGCGCCCCCATTGAAGGGGGTGCCCTAAAGGAGCTAAGCGCCCCCATCAACTTGGGTGCATCAATCAAAGAAGGCAGAGCAGGTTTAGTCAAAGAAGGTAGAACATGCTTCCATTCAGGCGCCCCCATCGATACAGGCGCCCTGGTTCAATGCTGTATTTGCTGCTGCCAGTTCAAAGCAGAGATAAGCTTTGACTGGGGTCATTGAGGCGCCTGGGAGGTCCAGGGCGCCCTGGTCAGATGCCTTATCTGCTGCGGCGAGTTCAGTGCGGAGATAAAGTTTGACCAAGCCCTTTGAGGCGCCCTGGTGATCACAGGCGCCCCAATGAAGCCTATAAAAGGGGCTTCGACCCCAAGGCTCAGAACAGAACTTCCAGAACCATTCTAAGCTTCCCAAGTGACGACAAAGCGCTAACGACAAAGCTCGGGACTAGGAGGCTCTAGGAGGAAGTGCGCGACACTTCGGAGATCCAGATCGGTCGAGTCCTCGATAATCTCTGTTTGGTTTGATTTACATTCAGTTTGTAATTTCTATAACTTCTTTTATTGTAAATCTTGCACTGTAAGATGGGTTTCTCCGCCTCTGGAATGTTTGGAAAGGAGACCATTAGTGGACGGGCGTTCTCGTGCTTAGGCCTTGGATGTACTGACCCTGGGGGGTTGGGAACCAAGTAAATCCTGTGTGCAATCTGTCTCTTGTTTTGTTCGTTCTTTCTATTGTTTTTCCGCTGCTACTAACTCTGTGTCCAGAAAGAACGGAAGTTTTACAAGGTTCCGCAAAAGTTATTTTCGGTCGATATTCACCCCCCCTCTATCGACGGCACCGGTCCTACAATTGGTATCAGAGCTAGACCGCTCTTCACCGGACTAACCATCGACGGAGCAAAGACGCTAGGAGTTGAGGGGGAGCCCAGGGGTGAATCAGGTATATTTTATTTTAAATGTCAATTTTTAAATTCCACATAATATGTTTCAAGTGCAGGGAGAGAGGGCACTATAAAAAACACTGCCCTACTTGTAAGACTCGTTCTTCACCGGCGACAAAAGACGTACCAACACCAGGAGTCCGGAGGAACAAAGATCACATCAAATGCTTCAAGTGCGAAAAATACGGACACTACAAAAATAAGTGTCCGACAAAGGTATACAAAATTTACATTCCTAGAAATTTTCAACTTCCTGCTCAATCGTATGATAAGTTTGATAATTTTTCTGAAAAGTTAAATTTATTGTACAGTCAAATTAATATTTTGCATGACCAGTTAGAAAATTTAGATAATGCTAAAATATCAAAAATTAACTTGGTAATCCTTAATGTTAATTCAATAATTTCTAAAGTAAATTCTGAAATTAAATCTGCAAATTCTAATAATATTAATTCTGTAAATTTTGGAATTAATTCTGTAAATTCTGAGAAATCTGATAATATTGAGGATAATTTAGAAATTAAATCTGATAATCCTGAAATCAAATCTAATAATTTTAAGGATAATCCTGAAATTAAATTTGAAATTCTTAAGGATTATCCTGAGATTAATTTTGAAATTAGTAAAGATATTTCTGAAGATAAATCTGAAATTAGTGAAGATATTTCTGAAGATAATCCTGAAATTATTGAAATTATTTCTGAGGATAAGAATGATTTTGTTGAAAACATTCTTGAGGATAATAGAGATGAAATTCTCTTAGATGATAATTTAATTATAGATAATGTTAAAGATTATTACAAAACATTAACTAGTGGCCCAAATTACTCCACCTACTTTGAGGATATTGAAGGATGTGATTTTGAGGATGAGGAGGAGATGAAATTTTCTGAGATCAAGGTCATAGTCAATAAAAATCACAAAGATTCAAATAAACCAGAATTATTGGACAAACTTAAAAAGATAAATAAGGAAGAAATAGTGGATGAGTCAGAAATTTTAGAAATAATGAAAATTATGAACTTAAACCCATAACTATTACTTAATCATTTCAACATTAATTAATTCAAATTCTAATTAATTCAAATAATCCTTAATTAATTCTAATTCTAATTAATTCTTAATTAATTCAATTAATCCTTAAATAATTCAAATTCAAATTAATTCTTAATTAATTCAATTAATCCTAAATTAATTCAAATTCTAATTAATCCTTAATTAATTCTAATTCTAATTAATTCTTAATGAATTCAATTAATCCTTAATTAATTCAAGTTTTAATTAATTCTTAATTAATTCAATTAATCCTTAATTAATTCAAGTTTTAATTAATCTTAATTAATTCAATTAATCCTTAATTAATTTAAATTCTAATTAATTTTTAATTAATTCAACCTTAATTAACACTGAATATAGATCCAATTAATTCTTAAATAACTTAAACTCGAATTAAATAAAATCTTACCCAAACTGCAACAATTAAATTTAATAAAATTAAATATGTCAAAGTGGGTTGGCATATTCGCGGGTTCACACGACATGTATCAAATCGGGAATTTGATACATCTTTAGAAACTAAATTAAATATTTTGACTTGTTTGAATCATGCATTAATGCCATGAACATGCATCTGCTATTTTTTTAAAATTTATGCCATGTCATTCACGTTTAATTATATGCATAATTTAGAATGGCTATAGGAAAAATAATAGTTGAAACTTGAACAACCTAGTATTGGGTGGAAGTGAGATGATAGCACATTAGGGAAGCCCTTCTAATAAGGTCAAGTATATTCTACTTGGTCTGTTTAGTCTGGTGGAACTAGCCGAAGCTACCGATCCAAAACCTAAGCTAATTAGACCAAAATTTTTCATGAAGTAATTTGAAAATAAATTTTCGATAAAAGGCATTGTCAAGGAAAGGGTTGATGATCAAATAAGGATACGGCCAAAGAAGGCCTTGTGCCTCGCCAAGACCTGGAAGCCAATTACTGAAAATCAAATTCACTTTACTATTTGATAAATTTGAATCTAACACAAGTTTTAATTAAATCTTAGATTTAACAATGAATTAAGAAAAATGATTCAAGCATCTCACAATGCACTCATAAGGCAACCATGCGTGCTGTATTGAGACATCTAGAATGGGTGAGATGTTAAGGACTAATAAATTGAAAAATATTTTTCAAAATCATTTATCAAAATTGTTAGAATATTTTTTTTAAAATAGTACTTCAACATAATAATGTTTTTATGGAATTCATGCTTGTCTGGTTGATTATATATGATAAATTTTCAAAATTATATTCTTTTGAAAAATTATTTGACCTACACAATTAGACACAAGCCTCTTAGGTCAACATTAAAGTCCCCTAAGACACTTAGATAGAGTCAAACGGTACAGGGGGAGTGGTTTATTCTTTTAATTTTCTTTCAAAAACTGTGCTTGAAAAATCACTATCTTTTAAAATGTCTTTTAAAAATTGTGCTTGAAAAATCACTATCATTTAAAATGTCTTTTAAAAATTATGCTTGAAAAATCACTATCTTTTAAAATTTTCTTTCAAAAATTATGCTTGAAAAATCACTATCTTTTAAAATGTCTTTTAAAAATTGTGCTTGAAAAAACACTATCTTTTAAAATGTCTTTTAAAAATTGTGCTTGAAAAATCACTATCTTTTAAAATGTCTTTTAAAAATTGTGCTTGAAAAATCACTATTTTTTAAAATGGTTTTCGAAAACTGTGCTTTAAATAATATTACTTATATTTTTCAAAAACTATGCCTGACAAATAACCTTCATTTCAAAATATGTTTCAAAATTTCAAAATACATTCTAAAATTGTGCCTGTGTCTCATTTGATTTTGATAAACCCTAAGGACACAGAGGAATGTCCACTTCATGATCTACAAGGACTCCTAGGATGTGTCAAATTTAGGGGGAGTCTGAGTAAAAAGAAGAATTTCTGAAAAGTTTTTTTGGTAATTATTTGTTTTGAAATTATTAGATAATTCCTTTGATCTGTACTAAACCCTAAAGACTTAGAGGAAGAGTACTTGTGGTCAACAAGCTTCCTAGGACTAGGTCAAGTTTAGGGGGAGGTCAAATTATAAAGAATTATTTAATATATTTTCATGCACTGCATTATTAAGTCATTTTTGAAAACATAATTGTTTTCAAGGTACTATTTTTTAATCATATTATCTCTCTATCACTTTCAATCTCTATCATTTTCAAAACAATTTTTTTTGGAAATAATATTTACTTGAGTTGGAGAATTTCCAGGACACTTAGGAAAATATCCTTGTAGTCAACAAGGTTTCCTAGGATTGTGTCAGACTGGAAAAGAAACCAAGTCAAGTAAAATATTTCTAGCTTGTTGCTATGCTTCAACAATTTAAATTTTCAAAAAGAACCAAATGTTTTCATTGTTAGTGCAAGTATTCTTTTGGTGATTTTTGATGTATGACAAAGGGGGAGAGGTGCACTTAAGTTAGAATTTTTTTTTCTCTCTTACCAAAGGATCAAAAAATCAAAATGTTTTTTTTCAAAAAGAGGGGGAGAGTGAGCAGAAGTTAGAAGTTTTCCCCAAAAGATTAAAAATGGGTTTTCAAAATTTTTATTTTATTTTATCCCAAGGTTTAGCCCTTTCATCGAATCTAACTTAAGATATTGTCAAACATCAAAAAGGGAGAGATTGTTGGTGTAAGTTGCATCAGTGATGTCCTACTCTGAATGTTTCAATGTTTGACAATATGCTTAAGTCAGTGATATATTGAACAAGGGAAGAGTGAGTGAAGAAAACTGGACCAAGGTGAACCAAAGTCCTAGTTAACCTAGGCACTATGTCCTGATCATTGATTGGGCACTAAGACCTGGTGAGTGAAGCTGGGCACTAAGACCTGGTGAGTAAAGCTAGGCACGAAGACCTGGTTCGAGGAATTCGGCACGAAGTCCTGGCCGAGGGTTGGGCACCGAAGACCTGGTTCGAGGAATTGGGCACGAAGACCTAGCCGAGGGTTGGGCACCGAAGTCCTGGACCTAGGGTTTGGGCACGAAGTCTTGGTCCGAGGTATTGAGCAAATTAGCTGAGCGATGACTAAAGACAGAAGTAGAGACGGGTCAAGGTTCGGACGTCTCAAGATCTGAGAGTATCGGAGGCTAAGCAAAAGTCCTCCCAAATGAACTGGGTGGCAACCGTCTCCTGAGAGGAGTAGGTGAAAGGCGTGTTCCGGGGGTGGGAACTTGCGTCGGTTTGACCTAGGGTTTCCTGGAAATCCAAAGTCAGAACCAAGTCCTTAAGGTTAAGAATGTGTGAATATTTGCTTTGTATTTGTGTATCTTGCAGGTACCTAGAATGGAAGATAAAGCAGGCAAACAACGGGGCTGGAACCCAGCCAACTAGGCACCCCCATTGAAGGGGGAGCCCTAAAGGAGCTAGGCGCCCCCATCAACTGGGGCACCTCAGTCAAAGAAGGCATAGCAGGTTTAGTCAAAGAAGGTAGTGTTGATGCAGTCTGACCCTGATTGTTGTTTTGGTGTTGACAACGATTTAAGTTTTGATTTAAGTTTGGTTGAACGAATTGGGATTAAGTCCTAGTTGGGGACTGGGCACGAAATCCTAGCTTGGAGGGCTAGCTGTGAAAAGTACTAACTTGGAGGTTAGACATGGAAAAATCCTAACTTGGAGGGTTAGGTGGGGAAAAATCCTAGCTTGGAGGGCTAGGTGTGAAAAGTCCTGGCTTGGAGGGTCAGGTCCTAGCTTGGTGGGCTAGGTGTGAAAAGTCGTGGCTTGGAGGGTCAGGTCCTTGCTTGAAGGGCTAGGTGATTGAAATCCCGGTGAGTGAAGCCGGGTCCTAGTGAGTGAAGCCAGGTGATTGAAATCCTAATGAGTGAAGCTAGGTTGAAATCTCAGTGAGTGAAGCTGGGTCCTGGTGAGTGAAGCCAGGTGATTGAAATCCTAGTGAGTGAAGCTAGGTTGAAATCCCGGTGAGTGAAGCCGGGTCCTGGTGAGTGAAGTCAGGTGATGGAAATCCTAGTGAGTGAAGCTAGGTTGAAATCCCGGTGAGTGAAGCCGGGTTGAAATCCTGGTGAGTGAAGCGGGGTCCCGGTAAGTGAAGTTGGGTGACCGAAACCCTGGTGAATGAAGCCAGGTCCTAGCTTGGAGGGCTAGGTTGAAGTCCCGGTGAGTGAAACTGGGCATGGAGTCTTGGTCCGGGGGACTGAGCATGAGTCAAAGAAGGCTGGGAGCCCGTTCTCTTGACTTAGAGTGGATTTGACCTTGCCTGGATCGGTCTGGTGACCAATCAGGGAAGTTGGCACGGTGCTCCTTCATGGATCGGTCTGGTGACCGATCCAGTGATGACTAATCAGTCTGGTGACCGATCAGGGAGCATACAGAGGCCTTGGGTGTATTCTGTTCGGCTCCTGATCGGTCTGGTGACCGGTCAGGGAGAGAAAAGAGAGTGTTGGGTTGGCTTCTGGTCGACTCCTGATCGGTCTGGTGACCGATCAGCGATACTATTCAGATCGTTCTGGTGAACGATCATTTGTCGCAAGGTTCTCACTATAACCGATCAGGATGACTCCTGATCGGTCAGGAAGCAGCCTGATCGGTCTGGTGACTGATCAGGGCACAGCCTGATAGGTCTGGGGACCGATCAGGAGTGTGCAGCAGACTGCTGGATCGGTCTGGTGACCGATCAGGGTCCTCCCTGATCGGTCTGGGGACCGATCAGGAGCTGAACTTTAATTCAAATATGCTGTCAGACGCTCTGATCGCGACTGTTTTCTCTGTCGATTCTTTGATACATTGCTGATTTCATTTGATATGTTTTGCTAAGCTTCTGTTGAAGTGTGCAGGCTTTATAGAGATGGTTCAAACATTGGAGGAGAGTCAATGGGAGGCTTTCCGTTGAGCAGGTTTGACAGGTTTCCATCGCAGGTTGCAACGGGCGCTGCTGGCAACGGCTGGAAGCTGACCTGGGGCTGGGGCTCGACTGAGGAGAGTTCAGTGAGTCCAGAGGAGGTCAGAGATAACTGGGCAGTTGCAGGTGGGTGGCTGGGAGCTGAGTGGAGCGTCTGTGACCTGGCGTTTGGGCAGCTGGATTAAGTGTGGGCTGGCAATGAAGAGAAGGGAGGTTCTCTGTTGGAGCAATACTTGATCTATCATCTTGTGCATCATTCTAATCCATTAAAGCAACTGTGAATCTTGAGCTGATACTTGAGGACTTGGAAGAAACAAGGAGCTTAGGGAGTCCATCAGCAAGAAGACACGAAGAAGGAAGTTCTTGCATGAGATCTGTGCTGAGTGGAGCTCGGTGAGGAGTTTGCTTGTGTTCTTGAGGTTCTAAGTGCTCAGTAAGGTTCTTTCTTGTGTTTCCTGTACTTAATACTTCATTCATCTTGAAATGCTGTGGAGAGGTTACTGTAGGACCGGTGCCGTCGATAGAGGGGGGTGAATATCGACCGTTCAAAATCATTCGGAAATCTTCGTTCGTAAAACTATTCAGATCGTTAGTGCAGCGGAAAATAAAAGACAAAACGAACACAGGTACACAGCGGATTTTACTTGGTTCCCAACCCCCCAGGATCAGTACATCCAAGGCCTATGCACGGGAACGCCCGTCCACTATTGGTCTCCTTCTCGGACTTTCCGGAGGTGGAGAAACCCGACTTACAGTGCAATATTACAAGCAATAATATAGAAATTTAAGTACAGTAATTAAAAAGCAAACCAACGAGACAAAGTCAGAAGCTCGGCCGATCTGGACCTCCGAAGTGCCGCGCACCTCCTCCTGGAGCCTCTCGGTCGTAGAGCCTCGTTTCTAGCACGTTGTCGTCGATCGGAATGATTAGAACAGTACTTGGAAGTCGTGTCTGAAGCTGAGGGGTCGAAGCCCCTTATATAGGCCTCCTGGGGGCGCCCCGGAAGACTCGGTCAATCCTTATCCTTGCGCCTACCTCGCCGTAGGGGATAAGATTGTTGACCAGGGCACCCCCGACGCTCCGGGCGCCCCCGTGAGGGCTTATCCTGTGTTCTGACTTCGAGACTACAAGATAGCTACTAATCCGAGCGCTCCGGACGCTCCGGGCGCCCCGGTTGACTCCTGTTTTGACTGCATCACGAAACTGCCACTTTGAGTACTGCCTGGGGGCGCCCCCCTTGCTGGGGGCGCCCTGGCTGCATGGGGGCGCCCTGCATAGGGCCTCCAACACTGTTTTGCTTGGTTTAACTGCTTTGTCTCCGGTTCTTGATACCTGCAAGATACACAAACACAAAGCATGGATACATATAATATTAAGCCTAAGGACTTGGTTCGGACTTCGGATTTACACGGAACCCTAGGTCGAACCGGCACGAGTTCCTATCCCCGAGAACTCGCCCTTCACCTACTCCTTTCAGGAGACGGTTGCCACCCAGCCCTTCGGGTGGACTTTTGCTTAGCTTCCGATACTTTCGGACCTCGAGACGCCCAAACCCTGACCCATCTCTACTCCTGTCCTTAGTCATCGCTCAGCTAAGTTGCTTAGTCTCTCGGACCAAGACTTCATTCCCTAGCAATCCTTCGCCAGGTGCCTAGCAGTCCTTCGCCAGGTCTTCATTCCCTAGCAGTCCTTCGCTAGGTGCCTAGCTGCCCTTCGCTAGGTCTTCTATGCCTAGTAGTCCTTCTCTAGGTGCCTAGCAGCCCTTCGCTAGGTCTTTAGGTTACGATACCTAGCAGCCCTTCGCTAGATGCCTAGCAGCCCTTCGCTAGGTCTTTAGGTTACGATACCTAGCAGCCCTTCACTAGGTCTTTGGGTTATGATACCTAGCAGCCCTTCGCTAGGTGCCTAGCAGCCCTTCGCTAGGTCTTAGGGTTTCGATACCTAGCAGCCCTTCGCTAGGTGCCCAGCAGCCCTTCGCTAGGACTTAGGGTTTCGATGCCTAGATTAACTAGGACTTTTCTTCAGCTTTGGTTACTTCACTTTTGCTCCCTTTTGTCTATTCATTATATCACTGACTTAAGTGTATTGTCAAATATTAAAACACTTAAAGAAGAATATCATTGATGCATCTTGCACCAACAATCTCCCCCTTTTTGATGTTTGACAATAACTTAAGTTAGATTGGTTTAAGGGGCTAACTTACTGTCCTTGGGGTAAAAATGAAAAGAAAAACAATATAGGTTTTGAAACTACATTTTTGAACTTCGGTTAAAAATTTTTCTAACTTAAGCACACATCTCTCCCCCTTTGTCATACATCAAAAATAAAATACTTGCACCAACATGAAAAACCTTTGGTTCTTTTTGAAAATACTTAGTGCAAAATTTTTGAAAGCATTGTATTTTGAATAATATATTGCAAAAATTATGTAATTTTTGAAAAATATAAGTATCTATGAAAATATATTGAATTTTTGAATAATTAAGTACTTTTGGAAAATGCATAACTTTTGAAAGAATGTTATTTTGGAAAATATATTATGCCTATTTTGCAAGTACTAACTATTTTTTGAAAATAAGTGTTTTATGAAACATAATATTTTTCAAGGTCAATTAAATATTAGTAGAATTTTGAAAAAAAAAATGATAGTACTTTTGAAATAATATTTGGCTTTGAAAGACATAAGTACTTTTGAAAACATAATATTTGACTTCATTTGGTTAATTTTCCAGTCTGACACTATCCTGGAACCCTTGTTGACTACAAGGACGTTTTCCTAAGTGTCCTGGAAGTTTTCCAATCCAAGTAAATATTATAAAAATTTCATAAGTCACAGAATAATAGGATGTAAGTTAATTTTGAAAAATGTAAAGATTTTAAAGTGATAATACTTGATTTGGTTTATCTTCCAGTCTGACACAATCATAGGAAACCTTGTTGACTACAAGGACATTTTCCTAAGTGTCCTGGAAGATTTTTCAAACTCAAGATATTATTTCAAAAAAAACCAGATGAATTTTTGAAAATACTAGTATATTTTTTTTTGAAAATTGAATTTTTGAAAGTACTAGTATAATTTTTTTTTAAAATTGATACTATTTTGAAAGAATACTTATGTTTTCAACAGGATTTGAAAATACCGTGCATGAAAACATTTGAAATTTTCAATAATTCTTTTAATTTGACCTCCCCCTAAATTTGACCCAGTCCTGGGAAGCTTGTTGACCACAAGTACTCTTCCTCTAAGTCTTAAGGGTTGATTCAAATTAAGGAAATTATTTAATAATTTCAAAACAATTAATTAAACAAAATTGTTTCAGAAGGTTGATTTAGACTCCCCCTAAATCTGACACGTCCTAGGAGTCCATGTAGATTATGAAGTGGACTTTCCTCTGTGTCTTTAGGGTTTATCAAAATCAAACAAGACAGGTAAATTTTACAACATAAATCCCTTTTTTTTCGAAAAACACATGTGATAACGATTTAAAGCTCAATTTTTGAAAAATATTTTCAAATAATAGTAATTTTTTAAAGTGCAAAATTTTGAAAAAAATGAAAAGTACTCCCCCTGTATCTGATACTGTTTGACTCTATCTAAGTGCCTTAAGGAACTTTAGTGTTGTCCTAAGAGGCTTGTGTCTAATTGAGTGAGTCAAATAAATTTTTGAAAAGATATATTTTTGGAAAATGTATAATATATATAATCAAACAGACAAGCATGAATTTCATAAAAACATTATTATGTTGAAGCACTATTTTAAAAATATATTTTTATGAAAATATTCTAATAATTTTGAAAAAATATTTTTGAAAAATATTTTTCAATTCATTAGTCCTTAACATCTCACCCATTTTAGATGTATCAATACAACAAGCATAGTTGCCTTATAGGTGTATTGTGAGATGCTTGATTTATTTTTCTTAATTTATTAACTCTAAGAATTAATTGAAGCTTGTGTTAGATTTGAATTTAACAAAGAATAATTTGAATTTGAAATTCAAAAATTGGCTTCCAGGTCTTGGCGAGGCACTAGGCCTTCTTTGGCCGTAGCCTTATGGGATCATCCACCCTTTCCTTGACAAAGCCGTTTAATGAAGTTTCATTTTCAAAATTAATCTTTGAAAAAGTTCTGGTCTAACTAGTTTGGGTTTTGGATCGGTAGCTTCGGCTAGTTTCACCAGTCTAAAGAGACCAAGTGAACTTGATCTTATTAGAATTGGCTTCCCTAACGTACTATCATCTCACCGCCACCCAATACTAGGTTGATCAAGTTTCAATTATTCTTTTTCCTATAGCCGTTCTAATATATGCATAAAATTTAAATATGCATGACATGTCATATATTTTAAAGGAATAGCAAATGCATGTCATGGCAGTTATGCATGAGTCAAACAAGTCAAATAATTTTATTTATGTTTCTAAAATGTATCAAATTCCTGATTTGATACATGTCGAGTGAACCCGCGAATATGTCAACCCACTTTGACATATTTAATGTTACTAATTTTAATTGTTACACTTTGGGTAAAATTTTACTTTAGTTTGAGTTTAAGTTATTTAAGATTTTACTTGGATTCAGGATAATTACTAATTAATTGAAGTTGAATTAATTAATTGATTAGGATTAATATTGAAGTTAATTTAATTGAAGTTTTTAATTTTAATTCAACTTAATTTTACTTTGAATTTAATTTTAATTAAATTGATTTAATTTATGTTTAATTTGAATTTAATTGAATTATTTGAATTAATTTGAATTTGATTGAATTTAATTGAATTATTTGAATTAATTCGAATTTATTTGAACTTAATTGAATTATTTAAGATTTAATTAATTAATTTGAATTTTTAAGAATTAATTAATTTGAATTTGAATTATTAAAAATTAATTAATTCGAATTTGAATTAAGATTTAATTTGAATTTAATTAAATTTAATTTGAATTTATTAATATTTAATTTGAATTTAATTAATATTTAATTTGAATTTAATTAATGTTTAATTTGAATTTAATTAATGTTTAATTTGAATTTAATTAATATTTAATTTGAATTTAATTTGGATTTAATTTGGATTAATTTGAATTTAATTAGGATTTAATTTGGATTAATTTGAATTTAATTAGGATTTAATTTGGATTAATTTGAATTTAATTAGGATTTAATTTGGATTAATTTGAATTAATTTGGATATAATTTGAATTAATTTGAATTAATTTGGATTTAATTTGAATTAATTTGCATTAAGGTTATAATGATTAATTAATAATTATGGGTTTTAATTCATCATTTTCATTATTTCGAAAATTTTTCTTCATCTTTATCTTTCTTTTCAAGTTTTTCTAATAATTTTGATTTATTTGAATTTTTGTAATTTTTATTGATTATGGCCTTTATCTTAGAAAATTCTATCTCCTCCTCAAGATTAGATTTTTCAATATTCTCACAGTAGGTGGAGTAATTTGGGCCACTAAATAATGTTTTGTAATAATCTTTAATATTATCTATAATTAAATTATTATCTAGGAGAATTTTATCTTCAAAATTATCCTCAGATATATTTTTAATATTTTCTACATTAATCTCTAGATTATCTTTAAGATTTTCAGAATTAATTTCTGAATTAATCTTGAGATTTTCAGAATTACTTTCTGAATTATCCTTAAGATATTCAAATTTGAATTCAGATTTATCCTTAGGATTTTCAAATTTAAATTCCGAATTATCCTTAGGATTAATTTTGTCTGAATTAAGATTATCATAATTAATTTTATCAGATAAATTATCAGGATTAATTTTATCAGATAAATTATCAGGATTAATTTTATCAGATAAATTATCAGAGTTAATTTTAGCAATTATTGAATTGATATTAATAATTAAATAGTTAATTTTGGATATCTTAATCATATCCGTATTTTCTAATCTTTCATGCAAAATATTTAATCTACTATCCAGTAAATTTAATTTATCAGAAAAATTAACTGAATTATCTAAAGACAGTGCAGGAAATTGTAAAACTTTTGGAACGTAAATCTTACATACCTTCGCCGGACACTTGTTTTTGTAATGTCCGTATTTCTTGCATTTGAAACATCTGATGTGATTTTTATCCCTCCGGCTTCCTGGCGCTGGTGCCTCCTTTGCTACCAGTGATGTAGACCGAATCTTACGAGTAGGGCACTGATTTTTATAGTGCCCTCTCTCCCTGCACTTGAAACAAATAATATGCAATTTAAAACTGGACATTTTAAACTAAAAATACCTGATTCACCCCTGAGCTCCCCCTCAACTCCTGGCGTCGTTGCTCCGTCGGCGGTTAGTCCGGTGAAGAGCGGCTCGGCTCTGATACCAATTGTAGGACCGGTGCCGTCGATAGAGGGGGGGTGAATATCGACCGTTCGAAATCTTTCGGAAATCTTCGTTCGTAAAACTATTCAGATCGTTAGTGCAGCGGAAAATAAAAGACAAAACGAATACAGGTACACAGCGGATTTTACTTGGTTCCCAACCCCCCAGGGTCAGTACATCCAAGGCCTATACACGGGAACGCCCGTCCACTATTGGTCTCCTTCCTGGACTTTCCGGAGGCGGAGAAACCCGACTTACAGTGCAATATTACAAGCAATAATATAGAAATTTAAGTACAGTAATTAAAAAGCAAACCAATGAGACAAAGTCAGAAGCTCGGCCGATCTGGACCTCCGAAGTGCCGCGCACCTCCTCCTGGAGCCTCCCGGTCGTAGAGCCTCGTTTCTAGCGCGTTGTCGTCAGTCGGAATGATTAGAATAGTACTTGGAAGTCGTGTCTGAAGCTGAGGGGTCGAAGCCCCTTATATAGGCCTCCTGGGGGCGCCCCGGACACTGGGGCCGCCCCGGAAGACTCGGTCAATCCTTATCCTTGCGCCAACCTCGCCGTAGGGGATAAGATTGTTGACCAGGGTGCCCCGGACGCTCCGGGTGCCCCCGTGAGGGCTTATCATGTGTTCTGACTTTGAGACCGCAAGATAGCTACTAATCCGGGCGCCCCGGACGCTCCGGGCGCCCCGGACGCTCCGGGCGCCCCGGACGCTCCGGGCGCCCCGGACGCTCCGGGCGCCCCGGTTGACTCCTGTTTTGACTGCATCACGAAACTGCCACTTTGAGTACTGCCTGGGGGTGCCCCCCTTGCTGGGGGCGCCCTGGCTGCATGGGGGCGCCCCCAATGATGGGGGCGCCCTGCATTGGGCCTCCAACACTGTTTTGCTTGGTTTAACTGCTTTGTCTCCGGTTCTTGATACCTGCAAGATACACAAACACAAAGCATGGATACATATAATATTAAGCCTAAGGACTTGGTTCGAACTTTGGATTTACACGAAACCCTAGGTCGAACCGGCACGAGTTCCTATCCCCGAGAACTCGCCCTTCACCTACTCCTTTCAGGAGACGGTTGCCACCCAGCCCTTCGGGTGGACTTTTGCTTAGCTTCCGATACTTCTGGACCTCGAGACGCCCAAACCCTGACCCGTCTCTACTCCTGTCCTTAGTCATCGCTCAGCTAAGTTGCTTAGTCCCTCGGACCAAGACTTCATTCCCTAGTAATCCTTTGCCAGCTGCCTAGCAGTCCTTCGCCAGGTCTTCATTCCCTAGCAGTCCTTCGCTAGGTGCCTAGCTGCCCTTCTCTAGGTCTTCTATGCCTAGTAGTCCTTCTCTAGGTGCCTAGCAACCCTTCGCTAGGTCTTTAGGTTACGATACCTAGCAGCCCTTCGCTAGGTGCCTAGCAGCCCTTCGCTAGGTCTTTAGGTTATGATACCTAGCAGCCCTTCGCTAGGTGCCTAGCAGCCCTTCGCTAGGTCTTTGGGTTATGATACCTAGCAGCCCTTCGCTAGGTGCCTAGTAGCCCTTCGCTAGGTCTTAGGGTTTCGATACCTAGCAGCCCTTCGCTAGGTGTCCAGCAGCCCTTCGCTGGGACTTAGGGTTTCGATGCCTAGATTAACTAAGACTTTTCTTCAGCTTTGGTTACTTCACTTTTGCTCCCTTTTGTCTATTCATTGTATCACTGACTTAAGTGTATTGTCAAACATTAAAACACTTAAAGAGGAATATCATTGATGCATCTTGCACCAACAGTTACTCCATCGAGAAGGAGGTTGCATTCTATCCGGATTTTCTAGGGCTTGATCTGCCGACGATCAAGGGATCGCCTACCTCACGGGAACGCCAAGGAGTAGGGGCAAGTTATCCCTGAACCTTGTAAACCCTCCTTGTTAGCGATCTTGTTTGTTGCTTTAGTTTGTTTTTCTTTTCTGCGTTTCTGCACTTCCTTGTTTCCATTGTCTCCGCTGCTATGCTACTAACCATGAAGTGCAGAGAAATCCTAAAGTGAAAGAAGTTTGTGTCTGACTATATTCACCCCCCCTCTCTAGCCATCCAAGGTCCAACAGGCAGAACAGGCTTCCATTCAGGCACCCCCATCGATACAGGCGCCCTGGTTCAATGTTGTATTTGCTGCTGCGAGTTCGAAGCAAAGATAAGCTTTGACTGGGGTCATTGAGGTGCCTGGGAGGTCCAGGGCGCCCTGGTCAAATGCCTTATCTGCTGCGGCGAGTTCAGCACAAAGATAAAGTTTGACCAAGCCCTTTGAGGCACCCCGGTGATCACAGGCGCCCCAATGAAGCCTATAAAAGGGGCTTCGACCCCAAGGCTCAGAACAAAACTTCCAGAACCATTCTAAGCTTCCCAAGTGACGACAAAGCGCTAACGACGAAGCTCTGCGATCAGGAGGCTCCAAGAGGAAGTGCGCGGCACTTCGGAGATCCAGATCGGCCGAGTCCTCGATAATCTCTGTTTGGTTTGATTTACATTCAGTTCATAATTTCTATAACTTCTTTTATTGTAAATCTTGCACTGTAAGACGGGTTTCTCAGCCTCCGGAAAGTCCGGAAAGGAGACCATTAGTGGATGGGCATTCCCGTGGTTAGGCCTTGGATGTACTGACCCTGGGGGGTTGGAAACCAAGTAAATCCCGTGTGCAATCTGTCTCTTGTTTTGTTCATTCTTTCTATTATTTTTCCGCTGCTACTCACTCTGTGTCTAGAACGATTGAAAGTTTTACAAGGTTCCGCAAAAGTTATTTCGGTTGATATTCACCCCCCCCCCTCTATCGACGGCACCGGTCCTACAAAAATTTGAACAACATAGTATTGGTGGAGGTGAGATGATAGTACGTTAGGGAAGCCCTTCTAATAAGGTCAAGTATATCCTACTTGGTCTGTTTAGTCTGGTGGAACTAGCCGAAGCTACCGATCCAAGACCCAAACCAGTTAGACTAAATTTTTTCAAGAAGTAATTTGAAGATGAATTTTCGCTAAAAGGTTTTGTCAAGGAATGAGTTGTTGCTCCAATAAGGCTACGGCCAAAGAAGGCCTCTGTGCCTCGCCAAGACCTGGAAGCCAATTTTTGAAATTCAAATTCAAATCACTATTTGTTAAAATTAAATCTAACACAAATTTTAACCAAATCTTAGATACCTGTGTCAAAGTTAAGCTTGTTTTTTTTATCATTTTCCATAACATGTTTTCTGTTGTACACAAGTTTTATAGTTTTCAATGATTAGTTCAAAGTTTTAATCTTACATACTTTTTGCTCGAAATCTTCTCAAAAATTCACTTTAATTTGAGATTTTACTCATCAAATTAAGATCTAGCATGTAATTGACTTATTTCTGATTAGTCAAACCTGGTCAGAATGGTCAAAATAGGTCAACGGTCAAACTGGTCAATAGTCAAACATTGGTCAACCCGGGCGCCCGAGTCCTTACGGGCGCCTGAAGCTTTATCTTCATCCATGGCAGTCAGACCTACAAAAAGAAGTTGACAACCTGATTCAGGCGCCCCGAGAGACTCTCGGGCGCCCCAATGAACACGGGCGCCCTAGACCCTTCATAGGCGCCCGTGAATGCCTTTATAAGGCCATCACCACTTCCTCATTTGCCACACCAAACGAGTTTCTCCTCCATTCCTTCTCCTCCCAAGGCGGCAAAAAGCTCCTCTCTTGTCCTCTAACGCCCTACTTCAACAATGCCACCCCGGTATTATTTTAATTATACATTTATAATTAATTATTTTATTATCTCGCTTATCAAATGCTTAATATTTCTTACCGATTTAGAAAACGTCGCGTTACCCAACCTAACCCTGTGGCCGAGCCTAGCCCAGATCTGAGATTCCCTACCTTGGAATTATTTAACAAATTTTCCCAAACCACCTATAAACCTATTAAAACCAGCTTTCTAAATAGATAATTCTTCACCCAATCTTGCCCCATAGCGATGGATGCAATTAATTTTTATCAACTAGACTATCTTGTTTTCTGCACACATTCAGTTAACACAACCCTGTGTGTTGAATTTTACAACAATCTGGTCAAAGTAGATGACCTTTGCTACTCGACCATCGTACAAGGGATGCCACTTACTATCTCACCAGCCTTATTTAATCGATTTTTAGGTCTACGACCCTCCCAGTCTACCTTTTGTTGCTATCCTCCTACTGACCTACCTTTCAGTGCCCCTTATTCTCACATTTCCCCGGACACTCTTTACTCCTACTTTTTCAGAGATGTCCGAGACCCGACGAGACAGAGGTTTCAGTCCGTCGATCTCCACGTCCAACATTATGCTCTCTATAGAGTCATAATCCGCTGTGTCCTTCCACTGACCACTCGGGATGTCGTGACCATGCGACCCTTTCATACCATCCTCCTCTATGCTATGATTCATCATCTGGATTTAAATATTGACTTCTACATTTTCCAGACGATCATTATGCATCCAGCATTTCTACCCATTCCCGAGTCCGCACCCCCTACTGCCACATCATCACCTCCCTTCTTCACCACTACGATCACGACATCACCGCCGGGGAGGTAACCCCAATGACCGAGTTCGACGAGATCGGGGCTAGGAAATTTTCCTTAGCGGGGATAGATGTCTCGACCACCGGGGTTCTTCATGGAGACGCAAGAGGGCTCGACCCCAGATAGACTCGGACGAGGAGGTGGAGGTTAATGTAGCCGATCTCGTAGCCGAGATCAACGAGCACTTGCAAGAGCCTCCTCCACCGACCATCGACCAGCGCTTGGCACTACTACAGACGGAGATGCACAGCCTCCGAGAGGAGATGGAGGCCTGTCACGCTGAGTTTATAGACGCTCTTCAGGCCGAACACAATGTGAACCAGGGTTATCACACCGAATACATGGACAATCTTCAAGTCGAACGCGAGGCAAATGGGCTCGACACAACGAAGTGATGTCCTTGTTCTGGTCATGGCAGCCTGGTCCATTCCATCCCCCTGCCCCTCCTCGTAGATCTGAGTGATTTTCCATCTAGTTGACTGTACTTGTACAATTTGACTTGCCCTACCTAGTAGGGTTGACCTGTGGTTGACTTTATTGGTCCTTGTGATTGACCAGTTGACTTTTATTCAGCTATTGTATCTACGGGCTAGTTACTTACCTGATGAGTTATCTGCTTTATTACCTACTTTATGCCTTGATTATTTGTTTAACTGCTAAGTCATTAACTTCATCATAAGTTAGGGTTGTGCTTAGTAGAATAGGACTGATCTATATTGTTTTCTTAAAAATTTTCCTATTTTTCTTAATTTTTTCCAAAAATTAGCAAATTTATCATTTCCTTTATCAAGTTTTTAAAATGATTTTCTGACTTAGTTTTCTTTCAAAAACTACCCCTTCAAAACTAGGGCTTTTTCACAAATGGACTTAGCTTAGGCCCTAACCTTAGAACTGCATGCACCTATAGATCTAGAAGCCAGCATCTCACAAGAACCTTAGGGTACTTTTGAATGATGACCTAGACTGGGTTGAGATGCTTAGGTCTATGCCTTGATTCAAGATGCTTTAAGGCAGTGCATTTGCAGTAATTGGGGCAATAAATACAAGTTGAACAACAATCAGGTTAAGTGTCAAGCATAGAAAATCTAACTTGTTCAGATCACTTAGCTTGACTAACCCTAGCGAAAGCTACTATTTATGACAGTTAGTAAGTAGCTAACTGGGTTAGACAGGACCCAAACAAGATCGGTTTAAATTGGTTTGGTCCTCTTCTATTGCTTGCTGAAATTCACTAGAGTTGGTTCAATACGGAGTTCCAATTTATTTAACTAGCTCTAATTCAAAAATGAATTACAATAGTTATTTTTTTTAATATATGGAAAAGGGGGAGAGAAAGGTGAAAAGAGAGAAAATTTTTAATTTTTCAAAATTTTTTATCTTTTTCACAAAAAGCTAAGTATTTCTAAGTGCTTAAAAATAGTGTTTTTGCTAAAAGTACTTCAAATTATTCCTAAATTTTTCTAAGTACTTCAAATGTGTGTTTTATACTTCTAAGTGCTTTAAAATTGTTCTAAGCATCCTCAAAGTACTTCCAAAAAAATCTAAAGGATTTCAAAAAGTTCTTAGTGCACTTATCTTGAAAATATTCCTAAAGAAAATTTCCCTTAGTAAACAAAATTTATATGAGCTAAACACTTTTGAAATGTTTTTGTTGGCAAATGTTTCTAAGTGAAATTGTTTTAAGCAAAAGTGTATTAAGATTTTTTTAAAAAAGCATTTTTCAAGCAAATTTTTAAGTGTAAAAAGCTTGCAAAAAACTTTTTAAAAATTTTCTAAGTGTAAGAAGCTTGCACAAACATTTTCAAAAATTATCTAAGTATAAAAAGATTGCAAATCTTTCTAAAAAATTATCTAAGTATAAAATGATTGCAAAACTTTCTCAAAAATTGTCTAAGTGTAAAATGTTTTTTTTTAGTTTTTGAATGCAAATGCTTTTGCTTTTGCTTTTGCCTTACTTTTGAAAACACTTAGTTAAAAACTTAAAGCTTTTGATAAATTTTGAAAAACACTTAGCATTTAGAAAGTTTACAAAACCCGCATGACATTGAAAATTTTAGGGGGAGAATGTGCAATTCAGGGGGAGATAACTTTCTTTTGTTAGATTATTATTGTTGTTAGATTGCTGTAATATGTTGTTTAACTTAACTTTCTGAACCGTGTTGCCATAAATAAAAAAGGGGGAGATTGTTGGTGTCGGAGGCACCAAAGTCAAACCTATGTTTTGATGATGGCAAAGGGTTCAGAAGTTAAGATTTGGTTGTGATCTAACAAGCTAATTAAGTGTGCAGGAAAGTCCTAGGTACACTAGGCACTAAGTCCTGGTTCGTTGAATTGGGCACTAAGTCCTGACCGTGGGCTAGGCAACTAAGTCCTGACGTAAGGTTGGGCAATAAGACCTGGTGAGTGAAGCTGGGCACTATGACCTGGTCGAGGACTGGGCACCGATGACCTGGTGAGTGAAGCTGGGCAAAAGTCCAACCGGAGGAGCCGGTTGGAAAAAGGTAAATTCTCCCGAGAGGATTAGGTGAGGACGCATTCCCCATAGGAGGGAACATTAGGCGTCGGTTCAACCTAGGGTTCCATTTGGGAGACCCAAAGTCAGAACCAAGACAGCTTAGGCTGTAAATAATGTTTAATATATCATGTATATTTGCTTCTTGTGTTTGGAACTAACCCTGGTTGCAGAAAACGAAGGCACGGTGTTTCTGCAGCTCAGGCGCCTCATTGGAAGGAGGCGCCTCACTAGGCTAGGCGCCTGTGTGGATACAGGCGCCCCAGTGCAAGGCCAAACCAAGCCATCGAAGCAAACTACCACGAAAGCCTTTGGACCAAGTCAAGCTAGGCGCCTGTGTTAACACTGTAGGACCGGTGCCGTCGATAGAGGGGGGGTGAATATCGACCGTAAATCTTTCATTGAAAACTTCATAAAACTTTTGTTAGTTCTAGACTTAAAGTGTTAGTGCAGTGGAAAATAGAAAAATAATGAACAGAACAAAGCACAGATTACTCGCGGGATTTATTTACTTGGTACCCGACCCCCCTGGGTCAGTACGTCCAAGGCCTATGTACTCGGCATGAGTCCACTATTGGTCTCCTTTCCAGAATTTCCGGAGGCGGAGAAAACCCGTCTTACAGTTGATTTACAAGCAAAAAGATATTAAACTGAATTGTAGAATGTAAATCAAACCAAAACAACTTATGTCGAAGCGTCAGCCGATCTGGATCTCCGAAGTGCCGCGCACTTCCTCCTGGAGCCTCCTGGTCGTAGAGCCTCATCTTTAGCGCGTTGTCGTCGGTCAGAATGATCAGAATTTCTCACAGCAGTTATGTTTGAAGCAGAGGAGTCGAAGCCCCTTTTATAGGTTTCCTACGGGCGACCTGGACGTTGGGGGCGCCCCGATAAACCCGGTCAAACCTTATCCCTGCGCTGACCTCGTCGAAGCTGATAACGCCTTTGACCAGGGCACCCCGAACCTCCTGGGCACCTAGCTTGAACCCAGTCAATGCTAATCTCCTGCATCGAACTCGCAACAGCAAAATAGCTTTGAACTCGGGCGCCCCGGACCTCCCGGGCGCCCCGGACCTCCCGGGCGCCCCGCTTGAAGCCTATTCTGCCTACCATACAAAACTGCCTCTTCTTTTCTTTATCTTGGGAGCCCCCATCATTGGGGGTGCCCTGGATGCATGGGGGCGCCCCCACTGATGGGGGCGCCTGGCTTCAAAGCCTCCAACCCAGGTTTTTTGCCTGCTTTGTCTCCGGTTCTTGATACCTGCATGATACACAAACACAAAGCATATATACATATAATATTAGGCTTAAGGACTTGGTTCAGACTTCGGATTTTCATGAAACCCTAGGTCGAACCGACGCAGGTTCTCACCCCCGAGAATGCGCCTTCCACCTACTCCTTTCAGGAGACGGTTGCCACCTAGTCCTTCGGGTGGACTTTTGCTTAGCCTCCGATTACTCCAGACCTCGAGACACCCGAACCCCGACCCGTCTCTACTTCTGTCCTTAGTCATCGCTCAGCTAAGTTGCTCAGTCCCTCGGACCAAGACTCTGTGCCCAAACCCTAGGTCCAGGACTTAGGTGCCCAACCCTCGGCTAGGTCTTCGTGCTCAATTCCCCGAACCAGGTCTTCGGTGCCCAACCCTTGGCCAGGTCTTCTTGCCCAGTCCCCGACCAGGACTTAGTGCCCACCTTCCGAGCAGGTCTTTGGTGCCCAGCCCTTTGCCAGGACTTAGTGCCCAATCCTCGATCAGGACTTAGTGCCCAATTCCCTGAACCAGGACTTATTGCCTAGGTTTAATAGGACTTCCTTCCACTTTGGTTACTCCTCTCTTAACTCCCCTTTGTCTATTCAATGTGTCACTGACTTAAGTAAATTGTCAAACATTAAAACAGTTAGAGGAGAACATCATTGATGCAACTTGCACCAACAATCTCCCCCTTTTTAATGTTTGACAATAACTTAAGTTAGATTGGTTGAAGAGACTAACTTACTATTCTTGGAAAAAAAATGATATAAGTTTTGAAACTACATTTTTGATCTTTGGGAGAAAATTTTTTTTCTAACTTAAGCACACCTCTCCCCCTTTGTCATACATCAAAAAAAACCAAAAATAGATATTTGCACCAACAATGAAAACCTTTGGTTCTTTTTGAAAATACTTAGTACAAATTTTTGAAAGCATTGTATTTTGAATGATATATATTGCATTTTTTAAAAAAATGCATAATTTTGAAAAATGCTTTGCGCTTTGAAAAGTACAAGTACTTTAAAAAAATATTTTTTTTTGAAAAATTAAGTACTTTTGAAAAATACATTGAATTTTTGCAAAATTAAGTACTTTTGAAAAAGATTAGACTTTGAAAACATAATATTTTACTTGACTCGGTTTCTTTTCCAGTCTGACACAATCCTAGGAAACCTTGTTAACTACAAGGACATTTTCCTAAGTATCCTGGAAAATTTTCAAACTCAAGTAAATATTATTATTATTATTTGTAAAACAGAATTTTGATAAAAAATGATAGTACTTTTGTAAATATATGCTAGTACATTTTGAAAAATGTGTGAATTTTTGAAGACCCAATATTTTACTTGACTTGATTTATCTCCCAGTCTGACACCATCCTAGGAAACCTTGTTGACTACAAGGACATTTCCTAAGTGTCCTAGAAATTCTCCAACCCAAATAAACATTATTTCAAAAATAATTTCATAAGTCACACAAATTCTAACAAATAGAAGAATAGTATTTTGAAAGACTTAGATTTTTAGCAAGATTTTGAAGATATGAAAATATGTTATTAAATAATTCTTTTAATTTGATGTCCTCCTAAACTTGATTCAGTCCTGGGAAGCTTGTTGACCACAAGTACTCTTCCTCTGAGTCTTAAGGTTTGATTTAGATCAAAAGAATAATCTAATAATTTTTGACATAAATAATTTAAAACTTGTCAGAAGTTTGACTCAGACTCCCCCTAAATCTGACACATCCTAGGAGTCCTTTTAGATCATGAAGTGGACCTTCCTCTGTGTCTTTAGGGTTTATCAAAATCAAATGAACACCAATTTTTAGGAAGATAGATTTTGAAACCACAATTTGGAAAGAAGATAATTTTTAAAGTATAAGCCTTTTTGAAAACATATGTGATAGAAATTAAGGCGCAGTTTTCGAAAAGTCTTTAAAAAAATTTAAAAAAGTGAAAACACTCCCCCTGTACCCAACATCGTTTGACTCTATCTAAATGCCTTAAGGAACTTTAGTGTTGTCCTAAGAGGCTTGTGTCTAATTGAGTGAGTCAAACAATTTTTTAAAAGATATACTTTTGAAAAATGTATAATATGTATAATCAATCAGGCAAGCATGAATTCCATAAAAACATTATTATGTTGAAGCACTATTTTGAAAATATATTTTTAGAAAAATATTCTAACAATTTTGAAAAATATTTTTCAATTCATTAGTCCTTAACATCTCACCCATTTTAGATGTATCAATGCAACAAGCATGGTTGCCGTATAGGTGTATTGTGAGATGCTTGAATCATTTTTCTTAATTTATTATTAACTCTAAGATTTAATTGAAGCTTGTGTTAGATTCAAATCTCGCAATAGTAAAGTGAATTTGATTTTCAGTAATTTGGTTCCAGGTCTTGGCGAGGCACTAGGCCTTCTTTGGTCGTAGCCTTATTGGATCATCAACCCTTTCCTTGACAAAATCTTTTATAGAAAATTCATCTTCAAGTTACTTCTTGAAAGATTTTGGTCTAACTAGTTTAGGTCTTGGATCAGTAGCTTCGGCTAGTTTCACCAAAAAGGCTTCCCTAACGTATTATCATCTCACCTCCACCTAATACTAGGTTGATCAAGTTTCAATTATTCTTTTTCCTATAGCCGTTCTAAATTATGCATAAAATTTAAATATGAATGACATGTCATATATTTAAAAGAAATAGCAAATGCATGACATGACAATTATGCATGATTCAAGCAAGTCCAAAGCATTTTAATTACGTTTGTAAAGATGTATCAAATTCTCGATTTGATACATGTCGTGTGAACCCGCGAATATGTCAACCCACTTTGACATATTTAATTTTATTAAGTTTGAAAGATCGATGTGGCGTGCAGAGTAGGGGGGGTGAATGCACTTTTTCGGATCTTGAACTCTGCAGTCTTGTTAGCGCAGCGGAAATAATATATAAAAGAAATACAGAAACAATGCTAACACTTTCAGTTACTTGGTATCCACCCAGATGGGTGACTAGTCCAAGGATCCACGCCGCGAGCACCACTTTTCACTATCGAAAAGTCTCCTTGAGGTGGAGAAACCTTCACAACAAATGCTTCCTCTTTACAGATGTAGAAATACAATGAAGGAAGCAAGAATTCACTCTACAATTTGGCAGCACTTCGTTACTGTACGGAACCGTACAGACACGTGTAACGAGGCCTCCTTTTATAGGTGAAAAGGACAGATTCGCAGTCTGTCCAGGCGCCCACCAGTCGACTGCCCCAAGGGCAGTCGACTGGCCCGGCATTAAATGTCGGCCAACGGCTAGCAAACAGCTAGCCAACGGCTAGTTTTGGGGTATACCAGTCGACTGCCCCAAGGCCAGTCGACTGGTCCAAGGCTGCGAACTCTCTGTGGGTTTTGGCAGGGCAGTCGACTGCCCTACCTCCCAGCTCAGCTCCAGCCACTCCGAACCCTCTCCTTCGCGTGTGCCTTCAGGTCTGCTCCCTTGGCTCGCCCCTTGAAGTCCTCTTCCTCTGGCTATCGTCCCTCGGATGTGCACGCAAGCCTTCCCTTGGCTTGCCTCCATGCCACCCTTCACGTGTGCCCTTTGAAGTCCACTTCCCGGCTTGCCCTTGAAGCTCTCCTCCCTCGGCTCTCGTCCCTCGGATAGGTCCACCAAGTGTGATTCTCCAAGTCCTGCAAACTCAATCACACAAATCAAATACAACATAACACTCTAACTTTAAACTTATTCGCCCACACATCAAACCCATGATCTTCCAATCATTTAAAGGGTTGATTGCCTCAACAATCTCCCCCTTTTTGATGTGTGGCAATATGTTTAAGTTAGAGATAAATAACAGCAATAGCAATAGCAAAAGATAGCAATTGAAACATTATGAGACATAATAGACCTAAGAGGTAACCTCCCCCTTAACCTATGTCCTCTCCACAGTTTCAATTCTAATCATATTCCAAGTTAAGTTTCCACTTAACAACATCAATAAGAATGTAAGACATATCCGAACCTAAGAGGCACCTCCCCCTTAATCCATGTCTTCTCTCCAAATTTTAACCTTTCAAGGTCTAAGTTAAACAAAATACCTAAAATCATCCATTTTATGTCAAAGTTCTAACTTAAACCACCCATTCTCCCCCTTTGACACCATCAAAATGATTGCCTCAAGCAACCAACCCCTGTGGTATCAAATGCGAGATTTATTAATTTCTAAATTTTCTCACAGCTGCTGAAAATTGCTATACCAGTCGACTGCCCATAGGGCAGTCGACTGATACGCTATCAGTCTGAATTTACAGGTTTTCTGCCGAATTTCAGAAACTCCCAGAAAATTCCAGAAAATTCAAAAAATTGTAAAATTTTGCGTACATGTTTGAAATATCATACTCTATCAGGAAAAAATAATAAACCATATAAAATTTCAAACATGCACGTCTTTTGATAAAAACCCAAAAGTTTTGAAAAAACACTACATTTGTATCAACCTTTGAAACCAATTTTTCAAATATGTGACTTTTAAAAGCATGACACAATATGTAAAACATAAAATGATTTTCAAAGGTTTAAAATGTCTAACTATGATCTTTGGCAAAGTGTCCATTGATTAAACACTTGCCTCCCACATAGTTGGTCTAGTTTTGATATTTTGATACTTTTAATGGTCCAACAATGTGCCACAAGCACAAGTGAGCCAAATGTATCACCCTAATGGATCAAGCACCCTTTTTCAAAGCTAATGTGTCCAAGATCATTCTATACTTCCACAAAGCACATTACAAGGCCTCTTCTTAAGGATGTAAATTCCGATTCGGGAAGAGGCTTGGTAAAGATGTCGGCTAGGTTCGACTTTGATTCAACATAGTGTAGTTCTATGTCTCCCCTTGCCACATGGTCTCTAATGAAGTGATGGTTCACTTCAATGTGTTTTGTTCTAGAATGGTGAACCAGATTTTTAGTTAAGTTGATTGTGCTTACATTATCACACAAGACTTTGACCTTGGTGTAATGTAGCTCATAGTCCTCTAAGGTGTGCATAATCCAAAGGAGTTGGGAAACACATCCACCCATTGCCACATATTCTGCTTCCGTTGTTGATAGGGCAACGCATGGTTGTTTCCTACTACTCCAACTAACTAATGAAGACCCAAGGAATTGACACCCTCCACTTGTACTCTTCCTATCTAACTTGCAACCCGCATAGTCCGAGTCGGTGTATCCAATTAGGTCAACATTTGGGGTTCTAGGATACCAAAGTCCGACATTTAGGGTTCCTTTCACATACCTTAGGATCCTTTTGACCACAATTAAATGGGACTCTTTTGCACAAGATTGGTACCTAGCACACATACCTACCGCAAAAAGTATGTCGGGTCTACTAGCGGTTAGGTATAGGAGGCTACCAATCATGCTCCTATATTGTTTAGAGTCTACCATTTTGCCTTCAAGATCACTATCCATTTTCACATTAGTTCTTATGGGTGTAGATGCTTCCTTAGCATGTTCTAAACCAAATTTCTTTAGCATCTCCTTAGCATATTTGGTTTGAAATACATGTGTACCTTCATTAGTTTGCTCTTGAAGGCCTAAGAAAAAGGTTAACTCTCCTACAAGACTCATCTCAGATTCATCTTCCATACATTTGATGAATTCTTGTAGGAAGTCATTATTTGTTGACCCAAAAATGATATCGTCTACATAGACTTGGGCAACAAATATGTCCTTATCCTTAGATTTTAGGAACAATGTAGGGTCTATTGTTCCTCTCCTAAACCCCTTAGACACCAAAAATGAAGAGAGCCTTTCATACCAAGCCCGGGGAGCTTGTTTCAATCCATACAAGGCTTTTCTTAATTTGAATACGTGTCTCGGATAGTTGGGATCCTCAAATCCGGGGGGTTGTTCTACATAAACCTCTTCCTTAATGATCCCATTGAAGAATGCCGACTTCACATCCATTTGGTGGAGTGTAAAACCCATGTGAGCGGCATAGGCTAGTAGAATTCTAATTGACTCTAGCCTAGCTATGGGGGCATAGGTCTCATCATAATCTAATCCCTCAACTTGGTTAAAACCCCTAGCTACTAATCTATCCTTGTTCCTAGTGATCTTACCTTGGTCATCTAATTTGTTTCTAAAAACCCATCTCGTGGTTACAATAGTACAATCGGTGGGTCTAGGAACTAAATCTCAAACTTCACTCCTCTCAAATTGGTTTAGCTCTTCTTGCATGGCCAACACCCAATCAACATCTCCCAATGCTTCATCAATGGTCTTTGGTTCTAATTGGGAGATTAGAGCTATTTGGCTAGTCTGATCCCTAAAGTATGACCTAGTCCTTACTCCTTGAGTGACATCACCTACAATTTGGTCAATGGGATGATCATGATGATGTCTCAAGGGTCTAGAGGTTGTAGGTTCATTTACTCCTTCTTCCTCATCCTCTAGGGTATTTCTTACTCCCCCTTGATCATTGCCCTCCAATTGTAGGTCTTGAAGTCTTTGGGCAAGGGGTTGGACTTCTTCTATATCCTTATCAATTGAGGCCTTCCTAGGGTAGGTACTAGTGGTTTCATCAAATTTGACATTTGAGGACTCCTCAATCACTTTTGTCCTCTTGTTGTACACTCTATAACCCCTACTAGTCAATGAATACCCAACTAAGATTCCTTCATCGGCCTTTGATTCAAATTTTCTTAGGTCGTCTTTGGTGTTTAAGATGTAAGCTTTACATCCAAAGACCCTAAAATAGTGGACTTGGGGTACCCTTCCATTCCAAAGTTCAAAGGGTGTTTTTCCTAAAAACCTATGTACCAATACTCGGTTTTGAATATAGCAAGCGGTGTTAACCGCTTCGGCCCAAAAGTAGCTAGGAAGAGAGTATGCATTAAGCATAGTCCTAGCGGCTTCTTGTAGGGCTCGATTTTTCCTCTCAACTACCCCATTTTGTTGAGGAGTCCTAGGGCATGAAAACTCATGCTTGTATCCATTTTCAACACAAAATTGTGTGAAGTTAGCGTTTTGGAACTCCCCACCATGGTCACTTCTAATTCGGTTTATTTTGGTATTCTTTTCATTTTCTACCCTTTTGCTAAAACCTATAAATATATTTAGGGTATCATCCTTATGTTTCATGAAATTGACCCAAGTGAACCTAGAAAAGTCATCCACTATCACTAAGCAATACTTACTCCCTACAAGTGATGGAGTACTATAACAATCAAACAAGTCTATATGTAAAAGTTCTAAGGGCAAAGAAGTGGTACTTAAGGTTTTACCTTTGTGTGATGCTTTGGATTGCTTACCCTCTTGACATGCATCACATAACTTGTTCTTTTTGTACTTGATCATTGGGAGCCCCTTCACCAATTCTTCCTTGGCCACTCTTGTAATGTTCCTCATGTTGACGTGTCCAAGTCTCCGGTGTCATAACCACCCTTCTTCTTCTTTGGACATGAGACACTTAACAACATTGTTAGTAGCATAAGATAGATCAAGATAATATAAGTTTGCCTCTCTAAACCCTTCTAATATGATAGTGTTTGATTCATTATGTCTAATTACACATTTCTTAGCATGAAATTCTACTCTAAACCCGGCATCACATAATTGACTTACACTTAATAAATTAAACTTCATATCCTTAATCAAGAGTACCTTATGAATCGAAATATTGGGAGATACCTCAATTGTGCCCCTACCAATGATCCTTAACTTTCCACTGTTTCCAAAAGAGATTGTTCCTTCTCTTAGGTAGCTAATAGTGGTGAACTTGCTCACATCCCCGGTCATGTGTCTTGAGCATCCACTATCTACTATCCACGAGGTTGGGGCCTCCTTCACCTTTACCTAGACAATACGGAAAACATACTCTTTTGGTACCCAAATCTTAGATCCATAAGCATCATTTAAAAATTTCTTAGATACCCATGCCTTCTTGGTGGTTCCCCTAGCCTCTAATCTCCTAGATGCACCAATCCTACCAGTAAGTGAAACAAAAGCTACCTCCTTGGTCTTAAGCCTATAACCTAATTCGGCCTTGTTATATACAGCCCTTTGACTGTTTATGATCATGTCAAGGTTACTTGATCCTACTTGGAATTTTCTAAGGGCCTTTGTGAGGTCATCTACTTGTTTCCTTAACTCCTTATTTTCAATTTCAATATGTGAAACATCTGAAGAGGTGGAGCTAGCATGCAAATTCTTGAGTTTAATAGCTTCTACTCTAAGCATGGCAATTTCTTCCTTAAGATCCTTAATTCTACTTCTAGCCTTAGCTAAATCCATGTTTGTACTAGAAATAATTTTCACTAAGGTAGAAGAGGGTAAGTGGTATACCTCACTTACCGAGGCCTCTAACTCTGATGATGATGAGGTGGAGGAGCTCTCATCTTCACTGCTTGAGCTCCGTTCATCGTCTGAAGAATCTGAACCATCTTGTGCCATAAGAGCGAAGTGGGAGACTTGCTCTTCTTCTTCCTCTGAGGATGAGGGATCGTCCCAGGTCGCCTTGAGGTTCGTGGCACTCTTCTCCTTTCCCTTTGACTTCTTCTTGTCATTCTTCTTCTTCTCTTCTTTCTTGTCCTCCCTCTTCTTCAACTGGGGACATTCGTTCTTCATATGTCCCTCTTGGTGACAGTTGTAGCATATAATCTCCTTGGCCTTACCCTTACCTTTGGCCCCTTTTCTAGCATATGATTTGTTAGAAAAACTTTTAAATGCCTTACGAAATTTCCTTACCATAAAGGCCTCTTGGTCACTGTCCATGGAGGCGCTTGACTCCTCCGAGTCCGAGGATGATGAGTAGATCACCTTCTTCTTCTCCTTTCTCCTCTTCTTCTGTTTCTCTGCAACAAAAGCAATACCTTTCTCTTTTGCCGAAATGTTAGCTTGCTCGTGCAGTTCAAATTCACAAAATAAATCGTCTAATTTGACTAAGGATAAATCCCTCGATACCTTGTAAGCATCGACCATGGATGCCCACAGGGTGGTTCTCTGTGGGTTTTGGCAGTCGACTGCCTCAGGGCCAGTCAACTGCCCTGCCTCCCAGCTCAGCTCCAGCCACTCCGAACCCTCTCCTTCGCGTGTGCCTTCAGGTCTGCTCCCTTGGCTCACCCCTTGAAGTCCTCTTCCTCTGGCTATCGTCCCTCGGATGCGCACGCAAGCCTTCCCTTGGCTTGCCTCCATGCCACCCTTCACGTGTGCCCTTTGAAGTCCACTTCCCGGCTTGCCCTTGAAGCTCTCCTCCCTTGGCTCTCGTCCCTCGGATAGGTCCACCAAGTGTGATTCTCCAAGTCCTGCAAACTCAATCACACAAATCAAATACAACATAACACTCTAACTTTAAACTTATTCGCCCACACATCAAAACCATGATCTTCCAATCATTTAAAGGGCCGATTGCCTCAACAAAGTTGATTGTTGCGGTTTGGGTAAGATTTTATTTTAGTTCGAGTTTAAGTTAATCAAGATTTAGTTGGATTCAAGTTAATTAAGAGTTAATTGAAGTTGAATTAACTAGAAATTAATTAAGGTTGAATTAATTTAAGTTTGAATTAATTTAGGTTTAAATTAATTTAGATTTAATTGAATTAAATTACAATTTAATTTAAATTAATTTGAATTGAATTGAATTTAATTTGAATTAATTACAATTTAATTTAAATTAATTTGAATTGAATTTAATTTAATTTGAATTAATTTGAATTGAATTTAATTTAATTTGAATTAATTACAATTCAATTTAAATTAATTTGAATTTAATTTATGTTCAAATTAATTAAGATTAATTTGAATTAATTCAAGTTTGAATTAATTAGGATTTAATTGAGTTAATTTAAGATTTAATTGAATTTAATTGAGTTTATTAAGATTTAATTGAATTTAATTATGATTTAATTGAATTTAATTGAGTTAATTAAGATTTAATTGAATTTAATTGAGTTACTTGATTTAATTAAGATTTAATTGAATTTAATTGAGTTAATTAGGATTTAATTAAATTTAATTGAGTTAATTGATTTAATTAAGATTTAAATAATTAAGGTTGAAATGATTAATTAATAGTTGTGGGTTTAAGTTCATCATTTTCATTATTTTGAAAATTTCTTCTTAATCTTTATCTATCTTTTCAAGTTTTTCTAATAATTCAGATTTATTTGAACCTTTGTAGACTTTATTTACTATGGCATTTATCTTAGATAATTCCATATCCTCCTCATCCTCAAAATTACATCTTTTAGTATCCTCAAAGTAGGAGGAGTAATTTGGGCTACTAGTTATAGTTTTGTAATAATTTTCTAGATTATCTATAATTAGGTTATTATCTAGGAGAATTTTATCTTCATTATCCTCAAGATTTTTAATAAAATCATTTTTATCCTCAAAAATAATTTCAGGATTATCTTTAGAATTAACTTCACTAACTTCAGAGTTATCTTTAGAATTTTCAAATTCGAATTCAGAGTTATACAACACATTTTCAAGTTTGAATTTATAATTATCTAAAGAATTTTCAAATTTAGAATTATCCTTAGGATTTTCAAATTTGAATTCAGATTTATCCTTAGGATTTTCAAATTTGAATTCGGATTTATCCTTAGGATTAAATTTATCCGAATCAAAATTATCAGAATTAAGTTTTAAATTATCAGAATTAAAGTTATGATAATTTATTCTAGAGATTACTGAATTAATGTTCTGAATTAAATAATTGATTTCAGATATTTTAGTCATATCTGCATTTTCTAATTTGTCATGCAAGATATTAATTTTACTATTCAGTAAATCTAATTTATCAGAAAAATTAACTAAATTATCATGAGACAGTGCATGAATTGTGAAACTTTTCGGACCGTAAATTTTACGTACCTTTGTCGGACATTTGTTCTTGTAGTGTCCGTATTTTCCGCACTTGAAGCATTGTACGTGATCCTTGTTTTTCCGGACTCCTGGCGCTGGTGCCTCCTTTGCCGCCGGTGGTGTAGGCCGAGTCTTACGAGTAAGGCACTGATTTTTATAGTGCCCTCTCTCCCTGCACGTGAAACAAATAATATGGAACTTAAGAGTGGACATTAAAAAATTGTACCTGATTCACCCCTGGGCTCCCCCTCAACTCCTGGCATCGTTGCTCCGTCGGCGGTTAGTCCGGTGAAGAGTGGCTCAGCTCTGATACCACTTGTAGGACCGGTGCCGTCGATAGAGGGGGGGTGAATATCGACCGTAAATCATTCGTTGAAAACTTCATAAAACTTTTGTTCGTTCTAGACTTAAAGCGTTAGTGCAGCGGAAAATAGAAAAATAATGAACAGAACAAAGCACAGATTACTCGCGGGATTTATTTACTTGGTTCCTGACCCCCCTGGGTCAGTACGTCCAAGGCCTATGTACTCGGCGTGAGTCCACTATTGGTCTCCTTTCCAGAATTTTCGGAGGTGGAGAAAACCCGTCTTACAGTTGATTTACAAGCAAAAAGATATTAAACTGAATTGCAGAATGTAAATCAAACCAAAACAACTTATGTCGAAACGTCAGCCGATCTGGACCTCCGAAGTGCCGCGCACTTCCTCCTGGAGCCTCCCGGTCGTAGAGCCTCGTCTTTAGCGCGTTGTCGTCGGTCAGAATGATCAGAATTGCTCACAGCAGTTATGTTTGAAGCAGAGGGGTCGAAGCCCCTTTTATAGGCTTCCTACGGGCGCCCTGGACGTTGGGGGCGCCCCGATAAACCCGGTCAAACCTTATCCCTGCGCCGACCTCGCCGCAGCTGATAAAGCCTTTGACCAGGGCACCCCGAACCTCCTGGGCGCCTAGCTTGAACCCAGTCAACGCTAATCTCCTGCGTCGAACTCGCAGCAGCAAAACAGCTTTGAACCCGGGCGCCCCGGACCTCCCGGGCGCCCCGCTTGAAGCCTATTCTGCCTACCACACAAAACTGCCTCTTCTCTTCTTTATCTTGGGCGCCCCCATCATTGGGGGTACCCTGGATGCATGGGGGCGCCTGGCTTCAAGGCCTCCAGCCCAGTTTTTTTGCCTGCTTTGTCTCCGGTTCTTGATACCTGCAAGATACACAAACACAAAGCACATATACATATAATATTAGGCTTAAGGACTTGGTTCGGACTTCGGATTTCCACGAAACCTTAGGTCGAACCGACGCAGGTTCTCACCCCCGAGAACGCGCCTTCCACCTACTCCTTTCAGGAGACGGTTGCCACCCAGTCCTTCGGGTGGACTTTTGCTTAGCCTCCGATTACTCCAGACCTCGAGACGCCCGAACCCCAACCCGTCTCTACTTCTGTCCTTAGTCATCGCTCAACTAAGTTGCTCAGTCCCTCGAACCAAGACTCTGTGCCCCAAACCCTAGGTCCAGGACTTAGGTGCCCAACCCTCGACTAGGTCTTCGTTCCCAATTCCCCGAACCAGGTCTTCGGTGCCCAACCCTCGGCCAGGTCTTCTTTCCCAGTCCCCGACCAGGACTTAGTGCCCACCTTCCGAGCAGGTCTTCGGTGCCTAGCCCTTTGCCAGGACTTAGTGCCCAATCCTCGATTAGGACTTAGTGCCCAATTCCCTGAATCAGGACTTATTGCCTAGGTTTACTAGGACTTCCTTCCACTTTGGTTACTCCTCTCTTAACTCCCCTTTGTCTATTCAATGTGTCACTGACTTAAGTAAATTGTCAAACATTAAAACTCTTAGAGGAGAACATCATTGATGCAACTTGCACCAACAAACACAGGCGCCCCAGTCAGCTCAGGCGACCCAGTTGAAGGGATAAGCGTTGGCCAAGTATGCGGATTGTGTTTCTCACAAGATAGGCCACGTGTCAGGCGCCCCCTTCAACATAGGCACCCCAGTGACCACTATAAAAGGGGGATCACCCCAAGGCGTCATTTTCTTTTTACTTGGTTCGGAGTCTGTAATGGCTCCTACTCCAAGGCCCATGGTCCTTGACCGTTTTCGTTGGATAATTCTATATTTCGGAAAATGATGTTACATACTTAAATCACGAATACAGAATTTAAACAACTTAAAACAAATATACCGATGAACGGAAAGTAATCTGAAGAACGATGCAGCAGGTCGTTGATCTTGAGCGTTGTTATCGCTTCAAACTTGAGCACGGGAGATCTGCAGGGAGCGTTTGAGTGCTTGAGTTGGAAGAAGTGTTGTCTGGAAGCAGGGGGTGAACCCCCTTTTATATTGGTGTCCAGTGCGCATGTGAGGCTGTAGGGTGCCTGCCACGTCACCGATTTGTGTTGGTGCAGGAAGCACCAGATCGAACCTTGTTTTGATATTGGCAAAGGATTCAAAGTTAAGGGTTGTTTGGTATCTAACAATGCTGCTTGAGAGTGCAGGAAACAAAGTCCTAGCGAAGGGCTGCTAGGCACCTGACGATGGGCTGTCAGGAAACCAAGTCCTGGCGAAGGGTTGCTAGGTGAAAACCAAGTCCTGGCGAAGGGCTGCTAGGCGAAAACCAAGTCCTGGCGAAGGGTTTCTGGGCGAAAACCAAGTCCTGGCGAAGGGCTGCTAGGCGAAAACCAAGTCCTGGCGAAGGGCTGCTAGGCGAAAACCAAGTCCTGGCGAAGGGCTGCTAGGCGAAAACCAAGTCCTGGCGAAGGGCTGCTGGGCGAAACTCAAGACCTGGCGAAGGGCTGCCAGGCAAAAGTCCAACTGGAGGATCCGGTTGGCACCAGGTAAATTCTCCCGAGAGGAGTAGGTGAGGACGCGTTCCCCTTGAGGGAACATTAGGCGTCGATTCAACCTAGGGCTCCATTTTGGAGACCAAAGTCAGAACCAAGACAGCTGAGGCTGTATAACCTATTATTTTATTGTTTTATTATGTTTTGGACTAACCCTGGATGCAGGACCGAAGGAACGAGTGTCTGCAGCTCAGAATGCCTCAAAGGAGTGAGGCAACCGCTGACCAGGGCGCCCGGAGTGTCCCGGGCGCCCCCATGGTGACCACAAAACACAACAAGACAAGAAAGACTTCGACAGTACATACACAGGGCGCCCCAGCTGTCCCGGGCACCCCCATTGCAAATCAACTCTGTCGCGTCTGCGCTACATGCACAGGGCGCCCCCGCTGTCCCGGGCGCCCCCAGCCAGATTTACCAAAGAAGACTCAGCGCTGCGGATAAGAGTTGGCCGAGTCAACCAGGGCGCCCCCAGCGTACAGGGCGCCCCAGTCAAGACCTTATCCCGAGGTTCAAGGGATAAGTGGTTGACTGCGCTTTGTGTGGATCTGCTGCCACGTGGGGGGGCGCCCCCGTCGACCAGGGCGCCCCCAGGCCCTATATAAAGGGCCCTCGACCTCCTTCTTCAAGGCATCAATTGCTGCGACACTTCTGCGCTCTTCTGCTTCCGCGACACGCTCCAGAAATCTTCCAACTTGAGCTGACGACGTCCCGTTGCTCCGAAACTTCGATCTACACCGGACGTCGGTAACGAAGAGCTATATTTAAAGCTTACTAAACTGTTCTTGTTATTATCCTTCTTGTAAACTTTTACGAACTTATAGAATTGCCCGCAGAAAACGGTCAACGACCGTGGGCCTTGGAGTAGGAGTCGACCCAGGCTCCGAACCAAGTAAACCGACTGTGTTTGCATTGTTCTGTTTTTCTTTTATTTCTGCTGCGCACCCGCTCTTTTTAAATCCGAACGATTTGCGACATTCACCCCCCCCCTCTATCGCATCTCTCGATCCAACAATTTGTGCGCATCCTTATCCGCAGACTTAGCCAATGATTATCCCCCATCCAGGGCGCCTGAGGTGTCTAGGGCTCCTTACTGCTCATGGGCGCCTCACATGCTGATGTGGCAACCTGCCAGCTCAGCTTCGCAGCCACAGGAAGAAACCCATCTGGGGCGGCTGTATCAACATAGGCGCCTAAGTCCTCTCAGGCGCTTGGGATGTAAAAACTCGAACCTCTTGCTCATGCAACCAGGGTTAGTTCCAGAATAGCAGTAATAGTAAAATTAAGTTTAAATAACAGCCTGCGCTATCTTTGTTTTGACTTTGAGCTTCCAAATGGAACCCTAGGTCTAACCGACACCTACTGTTCCCTCTTTTGGGGAACGCATCCTCACCTACTCCACTCTGGAGAAGTTACCTTTCGCCAACTGGATCCTCCGGTTGGACTTTTCCTCGGCCTCCGAGACTGTCGGATCTCAAGATGTTTATTCCTTGACCCATCTCTACTTCTGTCCACAGCTCCCGCTCAGCTAAGACTTTTGCCCGATCATCCGGATCAAGAATTCGATGCCCAGTCCACAACCAGGACATATTGCCCAACCCCCGGTCAGGTCTTCGGTGCCCAGCCCACTACCAGGACTTATTGCTCAACCCTGCAGGTTAAGACTTCATGCCTAGCTTACCTAGGACTTTCCTGCATATTTAACAGATTCACTAGATAACACCTGAACCTTAACTTTGAACCCTTTGCCATTATCAAAACCCAGGTTCGATCAGGTGCTTCCAGCACCAAAAATCTCCCCTTTTTTGTTCTATAGTAACCTGGTTCAAAAGTTAACTTAAAATAGAAAATAAAACATTGTATTTAAAATAGACATATTTCCTCTCATTCCCCATTTAAAAAAATATTTTTGAAAAGAATGCATTAAGCTCCCCCTTAAGCTTTCGAAAACATACAGTTTTTTTTTAAAAAAATTTTTTGATTGAGGATACCCTTTTTGAGGAAAAGGTTGAAGTCTTTAAAATGAGAAAGGCCACAGAAAGTTTTTAGACTTTGTTTTTAAAATAGCCCCCTTAAAAAATATCCCTTTTTCAGAAATATAATCTAGCTTTTGAATAGGGAATTTTTTAGCTACTTTTGAAAACTGAGTCTTGAAGAACTTTTGAAGTTTAGAAAAATTAAGACCCATTTTGAGAAAAATTTGATTTGAAAGAAAAAAAAAATTAACTTTACAAAGAAAGTTAAGCTACTTTTGAAAAACTTTTGAGGTTGGAAAAATTAAGACACCTTTTGAGAAAAATTTTAACTTTTAACTTTACTTTTCTTTCTTTTCTTACTCTTCCCCTTTGCCATATAATAAAAAAAACATATTTGAAGGAAAAAATAATTTATCAGAGTCAGTTTATTTTGCAGAACTAAATTTTGAACGCATATTGAACCAATCCAAGTGAGTAAAAAACAAACTAAATTGAACTCATTCGGGCCCTGTCTAACCCAGTTAGCTACTTACTAACTGTTATATAATAGCAACCTTCACTAGGGTTTGTCAAGTTAAGTAGTCTGATCAAGTTAGATTTTCTAAGCTTGAACACTTAGCTTGATTGCTGTTCAAATGTATTTATTATCCCAACTGCTCTTGATGCACTAACTTAAGGCATCTTGAGTCAAGGCATAGACCTAAGCATCTCAACCCAGTATAGGTTATCAATCAAAGTGTCCTAATGTATTTGTGAGATGCTGGCTTCTAGATCTATAGGAGCATACAATTCTAGGATTAAGTCCTAGGCTAAGTCCATTGCATAGAAAAACTCTAGTTTTAAAGGGGGTATTTTTTAAAAAAAATCAAGTCGAAAAAATTTAAAATTGAAGACTTAATAAGAAAATAATTTTTCTAAAATATGAAATACTAGTTTTTAAAAAAAATTGAAAAAATAAATGAAACAGTCCTATTCTACTAAGAACAATCCAAACTACCTTCTTAGTAAGTTAAACTCAGATTCAGGTAAGGGTTTGGTAACGATGTCAGTTAGATTAGATTTTGAGTCCACATATGTAAGTACAATTTCGCCCTTGGCTATGTGATCCCTAACAAAATGATGTTTCACTTCAATGTGTTTGGTTCAGAGTGATGAATAGGGTTTTTTGTAAGATTGATCGAGCTTATGTTGTCAATGAATACTTTAGTTTGGGCATAGTCTAGCTTGAAATCCTTAAGGGTGTGCATCATCCATAATAGTTGTGCTACACACTCTCCTAGGGCAACATATTCTGCTTCAGTTGTGGATAAGACAACACAGTGTTACTTTCTGCTGCACCAGCTGACTAGATTGTGTCCTAGTAATTGACAACTCCCACTTGTAATTTTTCAATTTAGTTTACACCCGACATAGTCTGAGTCAGAGTATCCTGATAATTCAAATTTGGAGGTCCTAGGATACCAAATATCTACATTTAGGGTACCCTTTATGTACCTAAGGATTCTTTTTACGGCAGCTAGGTGAGACTCCTTAGCACAGGTTTGGTATCTCATGCACATTCCCACTGCAAACAGGATGTCAGGTCTACTAGCAGTTAGGTATAGTAAACTACCTATCATACTTCTATATTATTTTAAATCAACTGACTTACCTTTAGGGTCATTGCCTATTTTTGCATTTGTGGCCATGGGAGTACCTAAATCCTTAGAGTTTTCCATTTTGAATTTTTTGATTAATTCTTTTGCATATTTTGACTAATGAACATAGTTACCATCCCTGGTTTATTTTATTTGGAGACCTAGGAAAAAGGTTAGTTCACCTACTAGGTGATGGATCGATTTGGCGTGCTAGAGGGGGGGTGAATAGCACTCTTTCGGTTTGATCTCTACAGGTTCGTTAGCGCAGCGAAAATAATAATATGTAAAGGAAAATAAGAACAATGCTAACAACCTGATTTACTTGGTATCCACCCCGGGCGGGTGACTAATCCAAGAATCCTTCGGTGGATCAACCCCCGGATAACCTCCGGATAGATCTGTCGCTCCTTGTAGGTGGAGAAACCTCGCCACAACACATCGGACGCTATCTGATCACAAAAACTACTAACTCACTTTACCCAAGCGAGTTTCGTCAAGAAGGATAATAGGAAATGAGCCCCTTTAAATAGGACTCGAATCTGAAACAGCCGCTACCAGTCGACTGCCAAAATGGCAGTCACCTGGTCCCACTCAGATTCGACCGTTACAACACAACGTTCGAATCTGCCAGCCTGTTCCAGCCTATACCAGTCGACTGCCAATAGGCCAGTCGACTGGGACACACCTAAGCCTAGGGTTTCACTCCCGAGTACAATTCTCTCCGCACTCAAACCCTCCCGGGTTAGCCCCTGAGTACAAGCACTCATACTCGGACCCTTATAACCTAGTTGACTCTTCACCAGCAGCCTTGACTGTCGCCTTCACGCTCTCTTCATCTTCGGCCCTCGTCCCTCGGATGCACACAAGACTCCAGCTTGTCTCCATGCCATCCTTCACGTATGCCTCGAAGTCCGCGTCCCTCAGCTCATCATCTCTGCTGTCCAACGGTCCCTTGGATGCGCACGCAAGCCTCCAGCTTGCCTCCATGCCATCCTTCACCTGAAGACATCAATCAAGTCTATGCGTACCTGTACACCTGCACACTCATGTACACATATTAGTCCAGCACAAATCCTAACTTAACCATATTGCCCACACATCAAAATGTCATGATCCTCCAGATCATCTCAGGGCTGATTGCCCCAACAATCTCCCCCTTTTTGATGTGTGGCAATATGTTAAGTTAGGTAAACATATAGCAATAATAATAGCAAAAACAATTGAAAATTAAAGCATAATACACAAGAGGCAACCTCCCCCTTAGCCTATGCGTTCTCCCAACTTTCAATTCTTATTGCTAATCCAAGTTATGTTTTCCCAACTTAACTCTAAAGTTTCACAACCCAACCAAACCAAACCAAGTTAGATTTTGACCTAACCTAACTTAACACACACATTTCTCCCCCTTTGACACCATCAAAATGATTGCCCCAAGCAACACTAGCCCTGGTGCCAAGTGGAACTAACCATCTTTCTGAAAAGCCCCTTAGAAATCATAAAAACACACACTGTCCACACTCCCAGTCGACTACGATCCTACTAGTCGACTAATACGCCATTTTCAGAATTTCCAGGCGAAATTCAGAAACACGTAAAAAATTCTAGAAAATTCGGAAAATGTAAATCTTTGCAAGCACGCTTGTTAAGGTATTCCCTACCCTAGAAAAATAGTGGTTCATGAAAAACATTAACCGTGCTTGACTTTTAGTACAAACTCTAAAATCCCCAAATAGTGTCAAGTGTGTATCAATTTTGAAATCCAATCATGATTTCCTACATTTGTCAACTTCATCCACCTCTATTTGACATTTAAAATGATTCCCAAACTTCCCTTTTTCATATAAATATTTCCATTTTGACATGAGCTCCCCCTCTTTCCCTCTTAAGTCTAGATGATCATAAGAACAACACTTTCCCTTGCCCTTTTCTATACAAATTTCATTATGCAACTTGCAATCAATATATAGTAAATACTATAACCAATATGATATTGTAAACCATTTAAAGAACACGTATAGAAGAGCATAGCTTAAGACCACAGTTTAAACACTTAATGAACTACCGAGAACATTATCAAATTAAGATAGAATTTTAACAAGATAACATAAAGGAAAGTGTATCATACATGGAATCATAAAGTTTGTCAAGAAATAAACACCATAAGAGTACCTAGGGTCAAAGCCCTGAAGTCATCCGAAAAGTTACAATCATCAGAATATAAAGTGTTTGAGAGGTATAATAAAATATCAAAACGGAACACTCTCAACACTAGAACATCCAAAAGCTGTGTCATCTAATTAGAACATAGGATCATCATCGCCTGGAGGAGGAGGAGGAGGAGGAGCCTGAGATGCAAGATGAAGCTGTCGTATCATCTCGTACATGTCCTCCTGTCTGGTCATGAATCCCTGGCAGAACTCCGTGAGGCCGTGCACCTCCCCCTGTCGCCGTCTGGGTCTACTGGAGGCTCTGGACGCCCTCCCGAATGGTGTGAACGTCCTCCTGGAGCCCATGAACATCCGTCCAGAGCTGGGTGAACTCTGCACGTGTAACAATCCCAGCTGGCTCCTCATCTGAGCTAGCGGCCTCCGGGCGCACCCTCCAGACAAATGTGTTGGTGCAGAAAGCACCCAAGTCGAACCTGAGTTTTGATAATGGCAACAGGGCTCAAAAGTTAAGTCTTACTTGTTATCTAACAAGTTACTCTAGTGTGCAAGTTAAAAAGTCCTAGCGAAGGACTGCTAGGCACTGGCGAAGGAATGCCAGGGTACAAAGCCCTAGCGAAGGACTGCTAGGCACTGGCGAAGGAATGCCAGGGTACAAAGCCCTAGCGAAGGACTGCTAGGCACTGGCGAAGGAATGCCAGGGTACAAAGCCCTAGCGAAGGACTGCTAGGCACCAGGCAAAGGACAGCTTGGGACTGAAGCCCTAGCGAAGGACTGTTAGGCATCGGGCGAAGGACAGCTCGGTATCCAAGACCTGGCAAAGGACCGCTAGGCAAAAGTCCAACCAAAGGAGCGGTTGGCATCAGGTACATTCTCCCGAGAGGAGTAGGTGAGGACGCATTCCCCGTAGAGAGGGAACAGTAGGCATCGGTTCGACCTAGGGCTCCATTTTGGAGACCCAAAGTCAGAACCAAGACAGCTAAGGCTGTATAAACTAACACATTATTATTTTATGTTGTTTTGGACTAACCCTGGATGCAGGACCAAAGGAACGAGTGTCTGCAGCTCAGAGAGCCTCAAAGGAGTGAGGCAGTGGCTGAGTAGGGCGCCCGGAGTGTCCCGGGCGCCCCCAAGGTGCATACAAAACAATGTAAGTAAGGAAGGCTTCGAACAGCTGCTGGGCGGGGCGCCCCCGTGCTCCCGGGTGCCCCCGCTGCTCCTGGGCGCCCCCAGCGTCCCGGGCACCCCCAATAGCAAACCATCGAAGCAGAAGCCAGCGAAGCCAAGGGATAAGGTTTGACCCGGTCAACCCGGGCGCCCCCAGCGTCCCGGGCGCCCCGGTCAAGATCTAATCCCGAGTTTGAAGGGATCAGAAGCTGACCGAGACCGAGACGGATTGAGTGACACGTGGGGGGGGCGCCCCCGACGTTCCGGGCGCCCCCAGGGCCTATAAAAGGGCCCTCGACCCCAGGCTTCAGAGTATCACATCTTCCAACGCTGTAACGTTCTTCTGCTCCTGCGCTTCGCTCCAGAAACCTTCCAACTCGACACGAAAGCGCCGACGACGTCCCTCTTCTCCGAGAAACATCCCATATCGGACGTCGGTAACGAAGAACTAATTTTTTATTTCCGTTATACTACTACTGTACTAGAACTGTAATCTTTTGTAAGAATCTTTGCGCGATTATAGAATTGCCCTCAGTAAACGGTCAACGACCGTGGGCCTTGGAGTAGGAGTCGACCCAGGCTCCGAACCAAGTAAAATCGATCGTGTCTCTGTGTGATTTTGTTTTCTTAATTTCCGCTGCGTACTTGCTCTAAGTTTTTCTGAAAAACATTAACGATATTCACCCCCCCCTCTATCGTTTCTCTCGATCCAACAAGTGGTATCAGAGCGGGGAAGTTCAAATTTGGTGCAACCACCAGTTTGAAAATTTTTTCGGATTTTTTTTCTCGTTCGAATTTCTTCTAAATTTTTTGTTCGAATTTTTCTTTTTCGTTAATTGAGGTTGGTGCAACACCCCTCGTTATTTTATTTTCCTTATCCCACACTACTAATACAAGACCAAGTCTTGGGAAATTTTTTTCTGTTAGTTATTTTTTCCAGATTAAATGGCCATGCAAGAAGGATTCAGCACTGCCAGACCTCCACTTTTCAGTGGAGAAGACTTTTCCCACTGGAAAAGTCGAATGGAGGTCCACCTGAAAACTCAGGTGGACATGTGGATTATCATCCAGTCCGGACTGGAGATTCCCACAAATGTTGAAGGAGTTCCTCAAAGCTACACAGAGTGGGACACCGCTCTGAAACGAAGAATCGAAGCAGATGCAAAGGCGACTCAGACCCTTCAATGTGGCTTAACAAAAGAGGAGCTGAACCGGGTGAGCCCCTTCAACAGTGCTAAGGAGCTGTGGGCAAAATTGATCGAGCTGCACGAAGAAATATCAGACACTCGGATCAGTAAGAGAGATCTGCTCCTGAACAAATTGTATACCATCAAGATGGCCGACAACGAAACAGCAGCCCAGCTTCACGCACGAATCCAAGAATTGATGAACGGTCTTCACACTATAGGTCACAAGGTCGAAAACCGTGACCTAATAAGGTATGCTTTAAATGCTTTCCCTAGAAACACCTTGTGGGCATCTATGGTAGATGCATACAAGGTTTCATGGGATCTCTCAAAAATTAAACTAGATGAATTATTTTCCGAATTAGAACTTCATGAACAGACTAACTGTAATTTGTCCGAGAAAGGTATTGCCTTTGTTGCAGGAAAAACTGGAAGGTCAACAAAGAAGAAACCTCAACCTGAACCCAAGTCTAACTCAGACTCAGACTCAGAAGACGAAGAAGGAGATCGACCTAAGCTGGTCCGATTGGCCCGAAGCTACTATAAAGAATTGAAGAACCAAACCAACAGAAGGAAGGCCAACCGAAGAAAGGACGAACCAGCTGAACCCACAAATGACAAAAGCAAGCCCAACATGACTTGCTACGAGTGCAAGAAGAAGGGCCACTACAAGACGGAGTGTCCAAACATAAAGGAGACCAAAAAGTCAAGAAGAAAGAAAGCTCTCCAAGTAACCTGGGACGAATCTTCCTCAGAAGAAGAAGAAGAAGCACCCCAGTCAAACCTACTAGCCCTGACCGCCTCAGAAGAAGTCAACACCGAGTCAGAATCTGAACAGGATGACGACAGATTAACCTTTTCAGAAGACGGCGAAATCAAGGTAAGTGGTTTCAATAGAAGTCAGTTAAATGAACTTATTTCGTATCTTTCTCGAGATTTGGTGAAAGCCAAACTCTGAGTCAAATCCCTCCGACAGGAAGTAAAACTCCTGAAAGAGGGAGCTGACTTTAAATCCTTAACCGAGAAAGTTCAAGAAGGAACTCCTACTCAAGTTGAAAAACTTGAGAAAGAGAACTCCTCCCTGAAAACTCAGGTTAAGGATCTTAGAGCTGCCTTAGAACGATTCACTTCTGGTTCCAAGGGTCTTGACATGATTCTTGGAAAACAGAAGTCCGTTCTAAATCGATCCAGACTTGGTTATAAAACCAAATCCCGACAAAGATCTTACTTTGCTGTATTGAATCAGTCCAGAAGTAAAGTTCAGGCATGGGTACCTAAACTGTACCTGAACAAACCAACTGGATCAAATCAGTATTGGATCCCCAAGGACAAGATTCACATCTTGCCTAATCATTACCGTGGCTTTAGTCCAGGGGGAGCCAAACTGAAAACTATATTCATTGTTAGATAAAATCCAACTCTCTTTATTTATTTATTTATTTTTTTGCATGTTTGCTTGTTCATTTACCTTCTGCAATTTACCATGCTTAAACTTAGGTTAGTATAAGGACTGAACAAACTTAACTGAAACTTGAAAACATAGTATTGGGTGGAGGTGAGATGATAGTACGTTAGGGAAACCAATTCAAATAAGATCAAGTTTACTTGGTCTCTTTAGACTGGTGAAACTAGCCGAAGCTACCGATCCAAAATCCAAACTAGTTAGACCAGAACTTTTTCAAATATTAATTTTGAAAATGAAATTTCATTAAACGGCTTTGTCAAGGAAAGGGTTGATGATCCAATAAGGCTACGGCCAAAGAAGGCCTAGTGCCTCACCAAGACATGGAAGCCAATTTTTGAATTTCAAATTCAAATTACTTTTTGTCAAATTCAAATCTAACACAAATTTTCAGTTAAGTATAGATTCAAACATTCTCCTTCAAAATAAACTTAACTATTTTCAAAAATTAATTTAAGGTTTTCAAAATAAATAATAATTTTTTAAAATAATTTTACTTATCAAAACCTGTCTCACAAAACCTATAAGGCTAACGTGATTGAAAACCCTAGATTGGGTGAGACAGTAAGATTAAGACTCAATGGGAAATTCTTTAAATGCCTATATTATGAATTAATCCTATAGTTAAGGTCATGGTCAAACCATGGTCAACACGGTCAAACCATGGTCAAAATAGTCAAACCACAAGTCAAAGCAGTCAAAGCAATTCAAACCATGGTCAAACCGATTAAACCATGGTCAAACGATGACAAGACATAAAACTTGTCTTTTCCTATACAGTCCCGAGCGCCCGGAACCACGCGGGCGCCCCCACCATGCCTTTTCCCTCTCTCGAGGCGAAAAGATGAGTCTGACCTTTGACCAGGGCGCTCGGAACCACGCGGGCGCCCCATCACAGTCAATGCAGCAAAAGCTGCAAACACGCCCTGACCCGGGCGCCCGGAGCACTCCGGGCGCCCCCATCCAGCTGCAGTCTCTGCCAAAGGCAGAGACGACTGACCCAGGCGCCCAGGAGCTCCCGAGCGCCCCCAATGTAATGCCTATAAAAGGAATCCGAATCCCCTTCTCTTCCCACACCAAAAACCAACTTCCTTCCACCCTTCCTTCCTTACAAGAAGATCAAGAGACCTTGCAAGCTCTCGTCCTCAACCATGCCTCCCCGAGCTGCCCGGTATAATTTATATTGCATTTAAATTAATTTTTAATTTTAATGCAATACCTTCATACTTCTTTTAAATTCCTTCTCTTGGAAGACGTCGACCAAACCCGGCCAACCCCGGTGTCGAACCAAGTCCCGACCCTAGGTTCCCTACTCTAGAATTATGTAATAAGTTTGCTCAAACCATTTATAAGCCTATCAAGACAAGCTATCTTAATAGACATTTCTTTACCTAATCATGCCCCATAGCCATGAATATTATAAACTTCTATCAGTTAGATAATCTTGTCTTCTGCACTCATACCATTAATGAATCCTTATGTGCAGAATTCTACAATAACATAGTTCGACAAGATAATCTCATGTTTCACACTACTGTTCAAGGGATGCCTCTGTCTATCACCCCTACTTTGCTGAACCGATTCCTTGGACTGCGACCCTCCCAGTCCACATTTTGCTGCTATCCACCTAGGAATCCTCCATTTGATCCTCCCTACTCTCACATTACCTTAGACACTATCCACTCCTATTTCTATAGGGAAGCTAGACTCCCCGCAAATAGACGATTCCAAGCCGTTGACATTCAGGCACGTCGTTGACATTCAGGCACAGGACTATGCCCTATACAGAGTCCTGGTCCGCTGTATCTTACCACTCTCCACTAGAGATCTCGGGACCATGCGACCCTTTCATGCCTTTCTTCTGTATGCCCTAGTCCATCACCTTGACATTGACATTGGACTACACATGTTCCATACTATTCTGCATGTCCAGTGTTACGACCCAGGGACGAGTGCGCACTCTATTCTGCCACATCATCACTTCCCTCCTTCATCACCATGGTCGTGACATTACTGTGGGTGAAATAACCGCCATGACCGACTTTGACGAAATAGGATTTAGGAACTTCTCGTTAGCGGGTCTAGAGGTATCGGCCACCGGGGTTCTGAGTTGGAGACGACAGCAGGCCGGGGCTCCGATCGACTCAGACGAGGAGGTAGACGTTGACGTTGGAGATATAGCGGCAGCAGCCCGAGCACACATAGACGAGCCTCCACCACCGACCCTCGACCGGCGCATCACACAGATACAGACGGAGATCCACAGTCTCCGAGAGGAGGTCGAGGCCTATCACATCGAGTAGATGGACGCTCGTAGAGCCGATCGAGAAGTGGCTGATGCACGATACATTGAGATGATGGCACGATTCGATTCATGGCAGCCCGACCCATCTGACCACCCTGGCCCTTCTTCATAGTTAGACTATTTCTGCATTGTACTAAGTAACCAAAACATGACTTATGCTACTGTACCTCTGTTTGACTAGTTAACCTATTCTGTTTCAACTTGAGTATATGATCTAGGATTATGCTCTGTAGAATAGATTAACTCTACTTTTGATTTTCTGCTTTATTTAAAAATCAGTTTCTAAAAGAATTTTGAAAAACTGTTGTTTTTAAAATCAGTTTTTTTTTAAATCTTTTCCGACTTAGTTTTATTTCAAAACTACCCCCTTTCAAAACTAGGGTTTTTTCGCAAATGGACTTAGCTTAGGCCCTAACCCTAGAACTGCATGCACCTATAGATTTAGAAGCCAGCATCTCACAAGCACTTTAGGGTACTTTTGATTGATAACCTAGAAAGGGTTGAGATGCTTAGGTCTTTGCCTTAATTCAAGATGCTTTAAATCAGTGCATCTGCAGTAATTGGGGCACTAAATACAACTTACACAGCAATCAAGTTAAGTGTCAAGTTTAGAAAATCTAACTTGAACAGAAACATTTAACTTGACTAACCCTAGCAAAAACTACTGCTTATAACAGTTAGTGAGTAGCTAATTGGGTTAGGCAGGTCCCTACAAGAGAAAATTAACTGATTTGGTTTAAGTCTTATCATGAATTGGTTCAGTACAGCAAAATCATGCAAATATTTTCTTTATGAAAGTTATTTCCTTTATGCAATTTAATTTCTGCTATATTATCTGTTTTTGATATATGGCAAAGGGGGAGAGATAAGAAAGGATAGAATTTAAAATTTTTTATTTGTCTCTCAAAATTTTAAAATCTATCCCTTATTCAAAAAGGTACTTAAGCTGTTCAAAAATATTACTAAACTTTTCAAAAACTTTCTAAGTACTTAAGCTTTTCAAAATTTTACTAAGTACTTAAGTTCTCAAATTTTCAAAATTTTACTAAGTACTTAAGTTCTCAAATTTTTAAAATTTTACTTAAGCTGTTTCAAATTTTCAAAATATTACTAAGTACTTAAGTTTTTCAAAACTTTTCTAAGTACTTAAGCTTTTCAAAATTTTACTAAGTACTTAAGTTCTCAAATTTTTAAAATTTTACTAAGTACTTAAGCTTTTTCAAAGTTTCAAAATATTACTAAGTATGTAAGCTTTTCAAAACTTTACTAAATACTTAAGCTTTTCAAAACTTTACTAAGTACTTAAGTTCTCAAATTTTTAAAATTTTCCTAAGTACTTAAAACTGAAGTTTTTCAAACTCTAAGTACTTAAAATGTTCAAATTTTACCAAGCACTTTGAAACTTAAGTTTTCAAAACTTTTGAGTACCTTAAACTTAAGGCGTCAAAATTTTCAGTACTAAAAACTTAAGTTTTTCAAAACTCTTCTTAAAGTTTTTGACTTAAAATCTATTCTCAAAAACCCCACGAATTTTTGAAAAATCTAGGGGGAGACTCCTTCCAGGGGGAGGGAACAAACGGTAATTTTTATGCTTTGATTAAACTTAACTTTTTGAACCAGGGTTGCCATAAATCAAAAAGGGGGAGATTGTTGGTGCAGAAAGCACCCAAGTCGAACCTGAGTTTTGATAATGGCAACAGGGCTCAAAAGTTAAGTCTTACTTGTTATCTAACAAGTTACTCTAGTGTGCAGGTTAAAAAGTCCTAGCGAAGGACTGCTAGGCACTGGCAAAGGAATGCCAGGGTACAAAGCCCTAGCGAAGGACTGCTAGGCACCAGACAAAGGACAGCTTGGGACTGAAGCCCTAGCGAAGGACTGCTAGACATCGTGCGAATGACAGCTCGGTATCCAAGACCTGGCAAAGGACCGCTAGGCAAAAGTCCAACCAAAGGAGCAGTTGGCATCAGGTACATTCTCCCGAGAGGAGTAGGTGAGGACGCGTTCCCCGTCGAGAGGGAACAGTAGGCGTCGGTTCGACCTAGGGCTCCATTTTGGAGACCCAAAGTCAGAACCAAGACAGCTAAGGCTGTATAAACTAACACATTATTATTTTATATTGTTTTGGACTAACCCTGGATGCAGGACCAAAGGAACGAGTGTCTGCAGCTCAGAGATCCTCAAAGGAGTGAGGTAGTGGCTAAGTAGGGCGCCCGGAGTGTCCCGGGCACCCCCAAGGTGCATACAAAACAATGTAAGTAAGGAAGGCTTTGAACAGCTGCTGGGCGGGGCGCCCCCGTGCTCCCGGGCGCCCCCGCTGCTCCCGGGCGCCCCCAATAGCAAACCATCGAAGCAGAAGCCAGCGAAGCCAAGGGATAAGGTTTGACCCGGTCAACCCGGCCGCCTCGGTCAAGATCTGATCCCGAGTTTGAAGGGATCAGAAGCTGACCGAGACTGAGACGGATCGAGTGACACGTGGGGAGGCGCCCCCGACGTTCCGGGCGCCCCCAAGGCCTATAAAAGGGCCCTCGACCCCAGGCTTCAGAGTATCACATCTTCCAACGCTGTAACATTCTTCTGCTCCTGCGCTTCGCTCCAGAAACCTTCCAACTCGACACGAAAGCGCCGACGACATCCCTCTACTCTGAGAAACATCCCATATCGGACGTCGGTAACGAAGAACTAATTTTTTATTTCCATTATACTACTACTGTACTAGAACTGTAATCTTTTGTAAGAATCTTTGCGCGATTATAGAATTGCCCTCGGTAAACGGTCAACGACCGTGGGCCTTGGAGTAGGAGTCGACCCAGGCTCCGAACCAAGTAAAATCGATCGTGTCTCTGTGTGATTTTGTTTTCTTAATTTCCACTGCGTACTTGCTCTATGTTTTTCTGAAAAACGTTAACGATATTCACCGCCCTCTATCGTTTCTCTCGATCCAACAAAATGTCCCCTGCCTACACTCAATACCTGCCAAGGACAATTGGCATGTGTCAATCTGATCATAGTCCTTGGACACGTGCCTGACCTGACCACTACCCACACGGATGCCAAAACGTAAATGGAAAAACTTGGTCAGGATATGACAGAAGGGCATATATATCTTCTCATTCACACTATGAGAAGAATGACAAATGTCACTAAAGACCTATAAGGAGACATCAATATCTAACTTCCTCTCCAAAGCGTACATCATCACCAAATGTGGGAGTATGATCTTGGACCTCCCCTTGGTGACAATAGGCAAAATGCACTCTATGACAATCTTATACAGTACATGGTTAAACGGTCTCATGGGTTTAGCATCAAAAAGACGCTCCAACTCATTCCTGTATCTTCTAAAATAATGCATATGTATCTGGTCAATGGTGACACCAGGAAACTCTAGCGGTTCAACAACAGTGGGAAAGTAAATAGATGCATTGTTTGACGACCTACACTGTAGGAACTCAGCTAGACCCATGACTGAGAAAGGGATAGGAATACCAGCAAATCGAGACTCATACACATTACTATCGGAATCAATGCAAGTCAAATTCGCGTAAAACTCTGTACATAAGTCAATATCTATGTCATGCTGGCAGTAGACCAGCTGATCCAGTTGAAAATGAGTGATCATTTCAGCTAGTTGAGGCGACTTCTCTTAAAAGAATGCCTTGTTTAGGTATCGGCAATTCATCACTACGAATTCATTCTCTTCAAACCGTTTCTTACATTCCAGGGACCTAAACCTGGACCCCCCTGACCTTGTCGGGATGATCCTTCACCCCTAGGTCTCTTAGAGGCCTTCCTAAATGCCATACACACCCATGCATGCCAAGACAACCCCCCCCTCCCCAAAGGAAAAACATCAAAGAACATGCACAAAAATATCATGTTAGTGCCAAAACATGGTTTAAATGGAGAAAAGGAACCTTAAACAACAATACCTTTTCATTCTCCTCATGATGATTTGATTTTGAAAGTACGGCTTGAAGAGGTGAGGTTTTAACAAACCCTAGAGGTAGATCGGGGTTAGAGGAGGACTTAGAGAGGGATTTTAGGGCTTAGAAAGGCCTGAGGATGAAGGAGGAACTTGGGAGAGGTGAGGAACGCCGGGGAAATCGCCAAAACCCTAGAGTTTGGCTTCCCCCGGCACGCCCTTTCCTTTTATAAAATCCGCGTCCCAGTCGACTGGGAGGAGGCCAGTCGACTGGTAAAACCCACAGAATGTATTTACACTCTGACCCAGTCGACTGCCATTTTGGCAGGTGACTGGTATCTGCAACTTGGTTTTTCAAGCCGAAATTCAGTAATGAACTAATAATTCCAGAAATTCCAAAAATTCTGAAATCTTGTGGGAAGATTTGTGGATCCTATATCTACCTGGAAAAAATATAATTTCAATCAAAACTGTCCCGAATCCCAAGACTGATTCAAACTTCAAAATTTTCTAAATTGTATCATGAAACATTTCCCAAAAGTTCTAATTTTGACCTCACCTTGATGCTTCTTCCCATACTCATTTATAGTCCATTCATAGCATCAAGTTATATGGTATATAGGCATTAAAATCAATTTCTCTCAATTAAAATCCCAATTTCTTTCTTTTACTCTATAACTCTCCCTCTAGTGTGCCAACTCTCTAGGATTAAGACTAACCTTAGCCTTTTACACCTCTTGGCACACCCTATTGCTCATCTAGTTTCCTAGAAGGAGACCACCTGAGATCCATTGACCATGGATCCCATTTCTAGGGTTCTCCCTTGAGCTCCTAGCCCTAGTTACCTTTCTAGGTAATTTATCTACATGTGCAAGACCACGCCGGTGCTCCTCCGGTGCTTCTTGATCTTCTACTCTCATTTTCTTAATCCTATAGACCTTTTGCTTAGTCAATTCCTTCTCTTTTACCTTAAATGATTTTTCTTTGCCATGTTTAGCCTTTTCTTTCCCATAGTCATAGGACATCCTTGAATATGACATTTTATCAACATTTGCCCTTCTAGAGTGATATCCTAAACCCGACCTACAATTTCTAATAAATTGATCTTTTTGTATTATTCTTGACCTTTTTGACCCCCCTAATGAGTCTATCTAGATTTTTCTCCAATTCATCAAGTTTTGCTTTCAAGACTTGATTTTCCCTCTCCAAATTCCTAGCCTTAGGGTCATTTGACCTAATTTGATCATTTCTAGATCTACCCACTTTTCTAGACATATTCCCCTTCTTCTTAGGGTTCATACCTTGGTCCTTGGTCCTATTGTCCCTAGGTTTATCATGAAACACAGGATTTTGAATATTTTGGCATTCACAATTGTTTCTATTCCTATCATGATATTTAAAACCAAAATTACATCTAGGCAAATAATCATTCATATTCCTAGCATTTATGGAAGAGCTTTGAACATAAGTAAAATTAGGGATTACCTCCCTTACCCTTGTAGCTCCCCCTTGATGTGAGCTCCTCTTTTTCCCTTCTTCCTTCTCCCATCTCCATAGATGCTCCATTTTCTTTAGCTCACTTTTTCTATGATACTTGGTGTGAAAGTGCCCCATCTCTCCACATGTAAAGCATCGGATTTTCTTTCTTTTCTCATGGGCTTCTCCAATCCTACACTTCATGTTAGATTTAACTGGAATTGACATTGGTTTAGATTGTACCTCCTTTTTATCTTTCGGGCACTTGTCTTTGTAGTGCCCCTTTTTGTTGCACCCAAAGCATATAATGTGGTCCTTTTTATTTACTTTGCTGGAGGTGGAGGCTAGGTTGCCTTCTTCTTCAACCTTGGATGAAATGGATGCTTCCTCTTGTTCAGGTATGGTTGAGGGTCTCTCCTCCCCCTCAATCCTTGAAATCAATGCCTCCTCTTCTTCTCTTGAGGAGGTTGACGATCTTTCACTCTCTCTCTCACTTGAAGATGTAGACACTTCCTTTTCTTCTTCTTCTTGACTCATTTGACTTTTCTCCTTGGGCTCTTGAACTTGTATAGAACTTTCATGATATTCTTTCAATTTGCTCCACAATTCACATGAGTTTTGGTATGCCCCTACACAACTCAAAATTTTGTTAGGCACAATATCAATCAATATACCCATTACCTTTTCATTTGCCCTTGCTTGTTCTTGATGCTCTTGATTCCAATACCTAGGTCTAAGCCTCTTCCCGTGCTTATCCTTTGGAATCTCGACGGGCTCTTCAAGCACGATCCGAAGGTCCCACTCCATTCCAAACCATGCCTCCATTCTTGCTTTCCAATATCCGAAATTCTCATGGTCGTAGGCCGGCGGAGTGTAAATATCGTCCCCAAACTTATCTTCCATTTTCTTTTCCCTCTAGCGTGTGCTCCCTCGGCGGTTAGTCTGATCAAGAGCGGTCCTTCGCTCTGATACCAATTGGTGGATCGATTTGGCGTGCTAGAGGGGGGTGAATAGCACTTTTTCGGTTTGATCTCTACAAGTTCGTTAGCGCAGCGGAAACAATAATATGTAAAGGAAAATAAGAACAATGCTAACAATCTGATTTACTTGGTATCCACCCCGGGCGGGTGACTAATCCAAGAATCCTTCGGTGGATCAACCCCCGGATAACCTCCGGCTAGATCTGTCGCTCCTTGTGGGTGGAGAAACCTCGCCACAACACTTCGGACGCTATCTGATCACAAAAGACTACTAACTCACTTTACCCAAGCGAGTTTCGTCAAGAAGGATAGTAGGAAACGAGCCCCTTTAAATAGGGCTCGAATCTGAAACTGCCGCTACCAGTCGACTGCCAAAATGGCAATAAATTTTTGAAATCAACCAACACCTCTAAATACTGAGAAATTCGCATGCCACGATAGTGTGGACGTATACGAATTTCTACATTCGTAAGAGGAGGTTTTACCCATTAATTTTACTATCTTGTCAACCTAACTTTTTGACAAATAAGAATAATAGTTGGTTCACTTTGACCCCTGAAAATAATAGCAGTGACTCCGATGGGGAGGATACTATTATTCGCATCTAAGTGTTTACCATTACACGACACTAAGAAAATTATTTCTGATTATGTGCCTTTCGATGGGGAAGTACACACGCTCTTCAATAATTTTCTATAATATTTTCCAACCCAGTGATCCGCAGAATAAGCCCATCCAATGGGGACGAAGGCACTTAGAGCCGACGCGCAGACTTGTTCGCATCACTTATCAGATTGTAATGGAGGCAACGGGACCCTTAGGGTCCCTCTCTCACTTATTTAATTTGAGGAATTTTACATTCACAGATACAACAAGCACATAAACCAACATAATGAACATGAAAAATCCTAGATTTTCCAACTATCATGGCCTTGGTCTCCAATGTGCCTCTAGTCATGTCGCCACCTCGTTCGCTCCTCCCTACACCATGCGCAAGCCTTCCATGAAGGGATCTTCGAGCCGAGATGACTAGCTAATTATTTATATCCATCGATCCTATACTCCACGAAGGAGTGTACATAATATCTAGATCGAAAGTAAACAAAAAGCTTGGTTAAATACGTGTCGTATTTAATGACAAAAATTAAATACCTATCTAGCCTCGTCAACCCCGAGGATTTAATTGATTACAAAAATTTGCACAATCAATCACACAACCATATTTAAGCCATGATAGGTTGGAATCTAGTACCTACAACAAAAAGTTAGCTTACACACATCCACATATCATCCAGCAAAAATAATATATATGATAATGTACAAGTAATTAACCGAATCCTAAACACACAAAACCGGAAACATCAGCTCTGATACCAATTGATGGGTATGGCTTGGCGAGCTTCCTAAGCGAATACTTGATCGTCTTTGACAGACCTCTCCATATCTACGGATTAAAAATTAATCTGAATGGAGACCCATCTCCTAAACGAACATCTCGTCATCGTATCGATCGGTTCAAATTACAACTTGGCCAATCTCAAAGATCGAGCCTTGTAATTTTTCTAATCGTTCGACCGCGGAAAAGATGACGAGTGGATCGCCAGTTTTTATGTTTATTATCAGGGTTCAATTAATTAATTATTAATCATGATTTAAAACCAAAATAATTAATTAATACACATAAAATGATAAGACTAAAACAAAGGAGCCAAGGAAGAAAATTATGTTGGATCGATAGAACCGATAGAGGGGGGTGAATATCGGTAAATTTTCGGATTTACGTAAAGAGCAATTGCACAGCGGAAGTTAAAAACACACAACGCAAACACGGGAGGTTTTACTTGGTTCGGAGCCTGTGTCGACTCCTACTCCAAGGCCCACGGTCGTTGACCGTTTACTTTGGGCAATTCTATATAGGCGCAAAACAGTTTACAATAATTTGATTAAAAAGAATTAAGTGCAGTAAACAAAACATGCTCTTCTTTACCGACGTCCGAAGTAGATCGAATTTCTCGGAGCAGCAGGACGTCGTCGGCTCGTGTTGGAAGGTTTCCGGAGCAAGTCGCGTGAGCAGAAGAGCTTTGAGGCGTTGAATGGAAGTGATGTTTCAAGGCTTGGGAGTTGGGTGCTATTTATAGCACCTAGGGGCGCCCTGGACGTCGGGGGCGCCCTGCCACGTGTCAGCCGATCCGGATTTAGCTCAGTCAACAGTTATCCCATCCGAATAGGGATAGGTTTGACTCTGGGGGCGCCCTGGTCGCAGAGGGCGCCTTGGCTGACTTCTTCCGCGCAGAAATCTCGGCTGTGGATAAAGATGAAGCTTCGCAGACCTGGGCCCAAGGCGCCTTGGCTGCTGAGGGCGCCCTGGCTGATGATGGCGCCCTGGCTGCTGAGGGCGCCCTGCCCAGTAAGCAGCCGAAGCCCTTTTTGCTTCACTTGGTTCTGGTTCACCATGGGGGCGCCCTGGACACTCAGGGCGCCCTGCTCAGCTTCTGCCTCACTCCTTTGAGGCTCTCTGAGTTGCAGACACACGTTCCTTCGGTCCTGCATCCAGGGTTAGTCCAAAACACCATACAGCAATTAATTATTAGTTTATACAGCCTTAGCTGTCTTGGTTCTGACTTTGGTCTCCAAAATGGAGCCCTAGGTCAAACCGACGCCTACTGTTCCCTCGACGGGGAACGCGTCCTCACCTACTCCTCTCGGGAGAGTTTACCTGATGCCAATCGTTACTCTGGTTGGACTTTTGCCTGACGATCCTTTGTCAGGGCTTGGATGCCGAGCTGTCCTTCGCCCAGAGCCTAGCATTCCTTCACTAGGGCTTGGATACTGGCTGTCCTTCGCCAGTTGCCTAGCAGTCCTTTGCTAGGGCTTCAGTCCCAGATTGTCCTTCGCCTGAAGCCTAGCAGTCCTTCGCTAGGGCTTGATACTGGCAGTCCTTCGCCAGTTGCCTAGCAATCCTTTGCTAGGGCTTTCTTTCCTGGCATTCCTTTGCCAGTGCCTAGCAGTCCTTCGCTAGGGCTTTTCCTGCACACTTGATTAACTTGTTAGAAAACAAGAAAGACTTAACTTTTGACCTATGTTGCCATTATCAAAACACAGGTTTGACTTAGGTGCATTCTGCACCAACAATCTCTTTTGATTTATGCAACCTAGTTCAAAAGTTAAGTTTAAGCAAAACACGAAAAAGTTTAAGTTTGTTCCCTCCCCCTGGAAGGAATCTCCCCCTAGATTTTTCAAAAATTCATGGGGTTTAAAAACTTTACTTGTAGTTGAAAACTTTTTGAAAATGTTAGCTTAAGTAGGAATTTCAATTTTTATACAGTTTTGAAAAACTTAAGCTTAAGAGTACTTAAGAAAAAATTTTGAAAGCTTGAGTAAGAATCCTGCAGCTAGTGTACTTAGCAACATTTTAAAACTTGAGTAAGAATCCTTTGAAGGGCTAGAGTACTTAGCACCATTTTAAAACTTTAGTAAGAATCCTTTGAAAAGCTAGAGTACTTAGCAAAATTTTGAAAGCTTTAAGAACTTAAGTACTTCTTCAAAAAGTTTAAGCTTTTAACGAAAGGAAAAGTATGTTTTTGAACCTTTTTGAATAAAGGAAAAATTTTGAAAACTTTTGAAAGCTTAAGTATTTTTCAAGAAGTTTTGAAAAAAGTTCTGATAGCTTAAGTAATAATTTTGAAGGACTTGAATACTTGAATTAGAAAATAAGCCATGAAGGATGAATATTAGAAAAAAGGAAAAATAAAGTAACGATTTTGCCTTCTTACTTGAACCAAATATCAAATAAATTAGACTTAACCAAATAAATAACAATATTTTTTTTGTAGGGACCTGTCTAACCCAATCAGCTAATTACTAACTGTTATAAACAGTAGTTTTTGCTAGGGTTAGTCAAGTTAAGTGTTTCTGTTCAAGTTAGATTTTCTAAACTTGACACTTAACTTGATTGCTGTATAAGTTGTATTTAGTGCCCCAATTACTGCAGATGCACTGACTTAAAGCATCTTGAATTAAGGCAAAAACCTAAGCATCTCAACCCTTTCTAGGTTATCAATCAAAAGTACCCTAAGGTGCTTGTGAGATGCTGGCTTCTAAGTCTATAGGTGCATGCAGTTCTAGGGTTAGGGCCTAGGCTAAGTCCATTTTCGAAAAAGCTCTAATTTTTAAAGGGGGTAGTTTTGCAATAAAACTAAGTAAAAAAAATGAAAACTGATTTTGAAATTATGTAAAACAGTTTTTCAAAGATTAAGAAAATTTTTAAAACCAATTTTAAATCAAATCGAAAAAAAATAATCTATTCTACAGAGCATAATCCTAACTGCCAAAGGACAAGTACTCATAAACTGGTCAACAGAGAATAAAGCAGATGTTCAAGGTTCAACACAAGTCAAATAGTCAAACACCAGTTAACCCTACTGAGTAGGGGTAGTCAAATAGGTACAATGCTAAGTGAATCTAAGATGAAGGACCGGGATGATCAGACGGGCCCGGCTGCCATGCATCAAATCGTGCCATCATCTCTGTATATCGTGCGTCAGCCACTTCTCGATCAGCTCGACGAGCTTCCATCTGCTCTAGGTGGTAGGCTTCGACCTCCTCTCGAAGACTCTGAACCTTTGTGTCTAAATGTGTCACTATCTGATAGAGTGTCGGTGGAGCGGGCTCGTCGATATGTGCTCGGGCTGCTGCGGCTACATCTGCGACATCGTACTCAACCTCCTCATCCGAATCGATCTGGGGAGCTGCTCTCTGACGTCTCCAGGACAAGACCCCGGTACCGGACACCTCTATACCTGCTAGGGCGAAGTTTCTATAGCCTATTTCATCGTAATCGGTTAAATCGGCCATCTCTCCTTCGGTAATGTTCCTACCATGGTGATGTAATAAGGAAGTAATGATGTGGCAGTAGGGTGTGCGTACCCGCCCTTGCGTGGTGACGCTGGATGCGTGTAGGATGGCGTGAAACATGTGAAGCCCTATATCGATGTCAAGCTGGTGAATCAAGGCGTACAGGAGAAAGGCATGGAATGGTCTCATAGTGGTGACGTCCCTGGTGGATAATGGCAGAATACATCGGACTATGACCCTATATAGGGCGTAGTCCTGGACCTCTAATTTGACAGACTGAAATCGTCTGGCCACGGGTCGCCTAAAGAAGTAAGAGTGTAATGTATCTAAGGTGATGTGAGAGTAGGGGGCATCAAAGGGAGGCTCCTTAGGAGGGTAACAACAGAAGGTGGACTGCGAAAGTCGTAGTCCTAGAAATCGATTGAGTAATGTTGGTGTGATAGTTAAGGGGATTCCTTGAACAGTGGTGGAGAACATGAGATTATCCTGTCTGATTATGTTATTGTAAAATTCTGCACATAAGGAAGTATTAATTGGGTGGGTGCAGAATACGAGATTATCAAGTTGGTAAAGGTTTATGACGTTCATTGCTAGGGGACAGGATTGGGTGAAAAATTGTCTATTCAAATAGCTCGTCTTGATAGGTTTATAGGTGGTGCGAGCGAACTTGTTACACAATTCTAAATTTGGAAACCTAGGATCAGGACTAGGTTGTGTACCGGGTTCTGCCTGGTTAGGTCGGCGTCTTCTAAGAGAAAGAATGTATACTTAAAGAAAGTATGCATTTAATGAAAAATTGAAAAGAAATTAACAAAAAAAATTATACCGGGTTGCTCGGGGAGGCATTGTTGAAGATGAGGGCTTGAGAGCTTGAGAGGGTTGCAAGATCTCTTGGAAGGTAGAAAGTTGAGGAGGAGAAGTGTTTTGGGTGTGAAGAGAACAAGGGGAAGGGAGCCCCTTTTTATAGGCAGTTTCGGGCGCCCTTTCTCGGGAGGGCGCCCTACCTGACGAGGGCGCCCTGTCTGACGAGGGTGCCTTGACCAGGCTGCAGGCACCTTTTCGCCACTGAAGGACACTGGCGAGGGCGCCTTGACCAGGTCTGCAGCCCCCTTTTTGCAGCTTTCTGCTGTTGAATGACTGTGGGAGGGCGCCCTGCATGACAAAGGCGCCCTAAACAGAGCTGCAGCTGCCTTTTGGCAGCTTTTGACCACCCTAGGGGCATACGAAGGCGCCCTGGAGCACTAGGGCGCCCTGGTCAGCGTGCAGTGGCAAAGGAGCTTTTTGACCAGCCTTGGGGCGCCCACTTGGATTTGGGCGCCCTAAGGACTAGCTTTTAACCCTAAGGGAGTGCATTTGACCGTGGTTTGACTATTTTAACCGTGGTTTGACTATTTTGACCATAGTTTGACTATGTTGACCATGGTTTGAATTATAGTATTTAACTACAATACAGGTATTAAAGGAATCATAATTGAGTCTTAATTTTACTGTCTCACCAAATCTAGGGTTTTCAATCACGTTAACCTTATAGGTTTTGTGAGACAGGTTTTGATAATTTTGACAGTTTATTTTGAAAATAATTAAATTTTGAAAACTTAATTAATTTTGAAAACAATTAATTTTAACAAAAATGTTTAATTCTACAAATAACTGAAATTTTGTGTTAGATTCGAATTTGACAAAAATTAATTTGAATTTGAAATTCAAAAATTGGCTTCCAGGTCTTGGCGAGGCACTAGGCCTTCTTTGGCCGTAGCCTTATGGGATCATCCACCCTTTCCTTGACAAGGCCTTTTAATGAAGTTTCATTTTCAAAATTATTCCTTGAAAAATTTCTGGTCTAACTAGTTTGGGTTTTGGATCGGTAGCTTCGGCTAGTTCCGCCAGTCTAAAGAGACCAAGTGAACTTGATCTTATTAGAATTGGTTTCCCCAACGTACGATCATCTCACCTCCACCCAATACTATGTTGTCAAGTTTCAGTTAAGTTTGTTCAGTCCTTAACTAACCATTTCTAAATCTAAGCATGGTAAATTGCAGGAATTTAAAATAAACAATCAAACAAGCAATTGCAATCAAGAATTAAAATTATTTATCTAATAATGAATATTGTTTTCAGTTTGGCTCCCCCTGGACTAAAGCCACGGTGATGGTTAGGCAAGATATGAATCTTGTCCTTGGGGATCCAATACTGATTTGATCCAGTCGGTTTGTTCAGGCATAGTTTAGGTACCCATGCCTGAATTTTACCTCTGGACTGATTCAGTACAGCAAAGTAAGATCTTTGCCGAGATTTGGTTCTATAGCCCAATCCGGATCGATTTAGAACTGATTTCTATTTTCCAAGGATCATGTCAAGACCTTTGGAACCAGATGTAAATCGTTCTAATGCTGATCTAAGATCCTTGACCTGAGTTTTCAGGGAGGAGTTTTCCTTTTCAAGTTTTTCAACTTGAGTAGGAGTTCCTTCCTGAACCTTCTCGGTTAAGGGTTTAGAGTCAGCTCCCTCTTTCAGGAGTTTTACTTCCTGTCGAAGGGATTCGACTCGGAGTTTGGCTTTTGCCAAATCTCGAGAAAGAAAAAAAATCAATTCAGTTAATTGCGATCTATTAAAACCTGTTACCTTAATTTCTCCGTCTTCTCTGAAGGTCAGCTCGCCGTCGTCCTGTTCTGATTCTGACTCAGTCTCGACGTTTTCTGAGGCAGTCAGGGCTAGTAGGTTGGACTGGGGTGCCTCTTCTTCTTCTTCGGAGGAAGACTCGTCCCAGGTTGCTTGTAGTGCCTTCTTTCTTCTCGTCCTTTTTGTCTCCTTTAGGTTAGGGCACTCTGACTTGTAGTGACCCTTTTTCTTGCACTCGTAGCAGGTCACATTAGGCTTGTTCGCGGGTTCAGCTGGTTCGTCCTTTCTTCGGCCGGTTCTCCGTGTGTTGGCTTGATTTTTCAATTTTTTGTAGTAACTTCGGGCCAATCGGACCAGCTCAGATTGATCTGCTTCTTCATCTTCTGCGTCTGAATCAGAGTTGAGCTCGGGTTCAGGTTGAGGTTTCTTTTTTGTCACTTTTCCAGTTTTTCCTGCAAAAAAGGCAATACTCTTCTCGGCCATATTGCAGTTAGTCTGCTCATGAAGTTCTAACTCTGAAAATAATTCGTCTAATTTAATTTTGGAGAGATCCCTAGAGACCTTGTATGCATCTACCATAGATGCCCACAAGGTGTTTCTGGGGAAGGCGTTTAGAGTATACCTTATTAGGTCACGGTTTTCAACCTTATGACCTATTGTGTGAAGACCGTTCATTACCTCTTGGATTCGTGCGTGGAGCTGGGCTGCTGTTTCGTTGTCCGCCATCTTGATAGTGTATAATTTGTTCAGGAGCAGATCCCTCTTGCTGATCCTGGTGTCTGAAGTCCCTTCGTGCAGCTCGATCAGTTTTGTCCACAGCTCCTTTGCACTGTTGAAGGCGCTCACGCGGTTCAGCTCCTCTTTCGTCAATCCACATTGAAGAGTCTGAGTAGCTTTTGCGTCGGCTTCTATCTTTCGCTTTAGGGTGTTGTCCCACTCCGAGTAGTTCTGAGGAAGTCCATCAGCATTTCGGGGGATCTCCAGACCGGACTGGATAATGATCCACATGTCCACCTGAGTTTTCAGGTGGACCTCCATGCGGCTTTTCCAGTAGGAAAAGTCTTCTCCACTGAAGAGTGGAGGTCTGGCAGTGCTGAATCCCTCTTGCATGGCCATTTAGACTGAAACAGAAAACTTAAAAGATTTTCCAAGACTAGGTCTTGGATTAGCAGTGCTGGATAAAATGAATAACAAGGGGTGTTGCACCAACCTTGCTTAACAATAAAAAATCGAATGAAATGTTTAACGAAAAATTCGTAGGAAAAAGAAAAAAATAGAAAAATAAAATCCGAAAAAAAAATTTCAAACTGGTGGTTGCACCAGGTTTGAACTTTCCCGCTCTGATACCACTTGTTGGATCGATAGAACCGATAGAGGGGGGGTGAATATCGGTAAATTTTCGGATTTACGTAAAGAGCAATTGCACAGCGGAAGTTAAAAACACACAACGCAAACACGGGAGGTTTTACTTGGTTCGGAGCCTGTGTCGACTCCTACTCCAAGGCCCACGGTCGTTGACCGTTTACTTTGGGCAATTCTATATAGGCGCAAAACAGTTTACAATAATTTGATTAAAAAGAATTAAGTGCAGTAAACAAAACACACTCTTCTTTACCAACGTCCGAAGTAGATCGAATTTCTCGGAGCAGCAGGACGTCGTCGGCTCGTGTTGGAAGGTTTCCGGAGCAAGTCGCGTGAGCAGAAGAGCTTTGAGGCGTTGAATGGAAGTGATGTTTCAAGGCTTGGGCGTTGGGTGCTATTTATAGCACCTAGGGGCGCCCTGGACGTCGGGGGCGCCCTGCCACGTGTCAGCCGATCCGGATTTAGCTCAGTCAATAGTTATCCCATCCGAATAGGGATAGGTTTGACTCTGGGGGCGCCCTGGTCGCAGAGGGCGCCTTGGCTGACTTCTTCCGCGCAGAAATCTCGGCTGTGGATAAAGATGAAGCTTCGCAGACCTGGGCCCAAGGCGCCTTGGCTGCTGAGGGCGCCCTGGCTGCTGAGGGCGCCCTGCCCAGTAAGCAGCCGAAGCCCTTTTTGCTTCACTTGGTTCTGGTTCACCATGGGGGCGCCCTGGACACTCAGGGCGCCCTGCTCAGCTTCTGCCTCACTCCTTTGAGGCTCTCTGAGTTGCAGACACACGTTCCTTCGGTCCTGCATCCAGGGTTAGTCCAAAACACAATACAGCAATTAATTATTAGTTTATACAGCCTTAGCTGTCTTGGTTCTGACTTTGGTCTCCAAAATGGAGCCCTAGGTCGAACCGACGCCTATTGTTCCCTCGACGGGGAACGCGTCCTCACCTACTCCTCTCGGGAGAGTTGACCTGATGCCAACCGTTCCTCTGGTTGGACTTTTGCCTGACGGTCCTTTTTCAGGGCTTGGATGCCGAGCTGTCCTTCGCCCGGAGCCTAGCATTCCTTCGCTAGGGCTTGGATACTGGCTGTCCTTCGCCAGTTGCCTAGCAGTCCTTTGCTAGGGCTTCAGTCCCAAGCTGTCCTTCGCCTGGAGCCTAGCAGTCCTTCGCTAGGGCTTGATACTGGCAGTCCTTCGCCAGTTGCCTAGCAATCCTTTGCTAGGGCTTTCTTTCCTGGCATTCCTTTGCCAGTGCCTAACAGTCCTTCGCTAGGGCTTTTCCTGCACACTTGATTAACTTGTTAGAAAACAAGAAAGACTTAACTTTTGACCTATGATGTCATTATCAAAACACAGGTTTGACTTAGGTGCATTCGGCACCAACAAATTATACCTTCCTTTACCTCGTAGTCTTCTACCTTATGTCTCTTCCCTCTCGGACGTCGTGTGGGTGACGAGCTACCGAGAACCGGGATCACCAAGGTGCTCTAAAAGACCTCTTCTTCTCGTCTAGCAAAACCCTACTTCTAGGGTTTGGAACCACCGACCACCCTCCCATTTTCCTTGCGCCGTCGGCCATCGAGAGCCACCAAACTCACGTCGGCCACAAGGAAGACCTAGGGAGGAGCTTGAAGAAGAAGCAGAGAAAAACACTCCTTCCTTAACCCAAACCTGCTGCAATCCCCTCCTCTCTTTGGCTTGCGGCGCCGCAGCACCTCTCCTTGCGCCGCATCCCACTGGCCGTCGGCCACTCCTCCCTTGCAGTCGATCACCACAAAAGGAAGAGGAAGACTCCTCCTTGTCTATGTGACTCTCAGCCAAGTGGTGGTGAAGAAGGGAGGAAGAAAAGAGGAGGTGAATCTCCTCTTGTGCTTGCGCCTGCTAGTTGCCCTAGGAGAGAGAAGGATAGAGAGGAAAGGAGAGAAGCCTTAGTTGTTAATCAATTGGATTAAGCATTAGTTTATTGATCCCATGGGGTATATATAGGGCTAAGGTAGGGACCAAGAGGAGGAGTTGGGTCTTGACCAACTAATGAATCTAAAACCAATCCATTAATGAAGATTCATTCCACTAAAGGATCTTCATTGTACTTCCTCACCAACTCCCATATTTTCATATGAGCTCCACTTATTATGAGTACATTCATCCCCCCGTGTTTAAGATATCATATGCCCGTTGATTAATCTGAATTACTGACAATTTTAATTAATCAACTTCTAACTCCTTGACTAGTATGACTAAACCTTATCATCACGTTGGATCAAATCCACCTGCAGGGTTTAACATGATGAACCTTATGAGCTCATTTAGGGGGCATCATCATCCCGACTCACCAGGACACGGATTCTGTCAATAATCAATGACACACCATATAATTAATATTATTTCTCAACTTACCGGGTCTATCGATTTAGCAGAATAAATCTCGCCCATTGGTAAATCAAAGAAATAAATATTAACAATATGTGTCGTTATTATCATGATTTAGGGATTGTACTCCATAATAATCCAAGGTTCAATCCAATTATTAAGTTAGTACAAATTGGATAACCTCTAGTTTTGGTCCTGCTCAATGTACACAAAGCACACTAGTGTAATACTATGGTCAAGACAAACCACACCTAATTACACTACAATCATCCCGATGGTTTGTCCAACTCCATCTCGATTGTGACCCTCTACTTATACTATGCAAGAGACTGATAACATGATCTTCTGTGTGTCACACACACAATATTATCTACAATGTAAAGTATCGGACTTTTATGCATATACTAATATAAATATGCATCTGTGTTGTTGCGATTCTCTTTCAAAATGTAAATGATCATATATATAAAAAGACAAGTCTTTAGTATACACATCTAACACCATGGACAACAACAATACAAACTTTTATTACAATAAAACTTATACTATTTTTTTACCGTATACACAAATTTTAAGTAGCAAAATGAAACGTACATCACTAAACTTTATCTATCTTCTTCTACCAAATACACTATTATTTGAAAATTCTCTTTCACCATTGATCTTCCTCAACGATTCATTGAAGTTGCCTCTTGAATACTTTAAGACAATACTCCCACTACTCCATCTTTTTGCAATCCCATCAAAATGTTGGAAAAGTTTCATGATGAGTCGTTTTTAGTCGAGAAGGAAGAGATATGGAGAGTAAAAGAAGATGAGGTGATCTGCATTTGAACCATTATATTTTATTTTTAAATCAAAACTAATAAAAAATAGTTCGGATGAATTAGTAAAGGAAGACCAAAAAGGGAATGTTGGCGGGAGGGGTAAAAGGAGAATTTATTTATGTCATTTGGTAAAACTCAAAGGCTATGTTTAGTAAGGAGGTAATCAACTTTGTAATGTAATCTAGATTACATTACGAGATTGATTACTTTATTTTGTATAATTTTAAAATCGTAATGTAATATAATCTAGATTAAAAAATTAGTTAAAGTTATGTAATCTGAATTACGAAGCTAACAATATATAATCCTAGATTAAATTTCAAACTCAATTATGTTACAAACTTAATTATATTGCGTACCCCTAACTAAATATAGTTAAAATGTGATATGCTTTTTGATAAATACAATTTTATAAGTGCCCCTTTGATAAATTGTTGTAAAAAGAATACTAATTGCACTTTAGGACGTGTAAGAACAGCGCAGTGGAACGATCCCTTAGGGCATCCGCATTGGTTTAACTCCATTAACGTTATAACATCTACCACCTTATCAAAAAGCATGGGACCCACATGCCACATACGCATTAACATTAACATCTTCATTCTCTCACAACCGTTTAACATTCAACCCCATTATTTGTGGGACCCACATGCCACATACACATTATCTCACATATACATTCTCTCACATACATATTCTTTCACATATTTATTCTCTTATCTACGTATTTTTTATTTTCAATTTTATTTGCTAATTTAAATTATTATTATTTTAACTAAATAATAATAATATTTTTATCATTATTTTTTATTTTTTATTTTCAACTATATTTATCAATTTAAATAATTATTATTTTAAATAAATAATAATAATAATTTTAAATATATTTATTATTAATTAAAATTGAAATTGAAATTAATTAAAATTAAAATTAATTTGTTTAATTGCATGCAGGCAGCCAAATTGAAATTAATTGGGCTGCCTGCATGCTTGCTCCTGCCTGACCGATCAGGCAAGACAGGCTCTTGTCTGATCAGTCTGGTGATCGATCAGGCAGGAGTTTGATCGGTCACCAGATCGATCAGGATGTCATGTCATACGCGATGAACGCGTTCAAACATTTGAACGCGTTCATCCACGTCAGCGCATTAACGCGCTCCCATAATGATTTTAACGGGGGCGGCTCGTTAATCGAGCGTTATAACGCTCGATTAACAAGCCGTTGCGGATGCCCTTATCGATGTTTTCATTCATTCAACAGATGATTGAAACTTGATTAAAAAACAAATACCGAGAAGATTAGCTGTCTAATTATAAAGATAAAGAAATTAGAAACTCGTATTCTTTCCTACCTAAACCAATTTGGTGTTCCAATCAACACAGTCCTCATGGATCGTAATTATGGAATGATTTTTTTTTAAACAGCTTTTTATTCTTTTCTAGGTATAAATAACAAGATACCGGTGATTGCGCTTCGCTTTCCATCTTTTCCTTTATTCTTATTTAATTACGCTGGCATGGTGAAGGTAGCGTCTTTGGTCCACGACAACCATCACATCGGTAGGTACGGACGTCAAATAGGCGACCGACCTTGGGAAATGGTGGGAAACGGAGACGCCGGCGGCAGCAGCGGCGGCGAGCCGCTGCTTTCGTGCAAGACGACCTCGTACCTCCGCTGCCTCTCCCGGTCCGATGACGAGCTCCGGGCGTTCCGCTCCTGCCTTCGTTGGTTGTGCGTCGACCAGTCCGACACATGCCACGCCGTTGTGTCTTGGTCCGTCTTCCTCCTGCTCAGCATCTTCGTGCCCACCGCGTCCCACTTCGTCCTCAACTGTTTCCCAGGACGCCGTGCCTACGACGTTGCGGTTCAGCTCTCCCTCACCTCCGCCTCCGCCCTCGCCTTCGTCTGCCTCTCCTCCTTCGTCCGCCGGTATGGCCTCCGCCGCTTCCTTTTCCTCGACAAGCTCGTGGGGGAGAGCGAGCGGGTGCGAGCGGGCTACATGGACCAGCTCAACCGTTCCTTCCGCCTGCTGTCTATCTTCGTCATGCCCTGCTTCGCAGGAGAGGTCGTCTACAAGGTCTGGTGGTATTCCTCAGGGTCGGAGAGGGTTCCTTTCCCCATCGCCGGGAGCATCGCGGTCGGGAACGTGGTGGCCTGCGCGCTGGAGCTGGCCAGCTGGATCTATCGGGTGGCTCTCTTCTTGTTCGTCTGCGTCCTGTTTCGCCTGATGTGCTACCTGCAAATCCTCCGGCTACAGGATTTCGCCGCCGTGTTCCTGGAGGGAGGCCCGACGTCGGACGTGGCGGAGGTGCTGGGAGAGCACCTCCGCATCCGCCGCCAGCTCAGAATCATTAGCCACCGCTACCGCTCCTTCATCCTCTACAGCCTCATCCTCGTCTCCGCCAGCCAGCTAGTTGCTCTGCTCCTGACCACCCGCCACCGCGCCATCGTGAACTTCAACAACGCCGGCGAGCTCGCTGTAACAAATGAATACATCCACAAAACTAGCTAATTGACTTTGTCAATAATAAAAGACGAATTCATTGCTTGCCTTAAATTTGTCGATTTGTTGTGACAGCTATGCTCGATCGGGCTGGTGACGGGATTGCTGATATGCCTACGAAGCGCTGCGAAGATCACGCACAAAGCGCATGCGATAACAAACCAAGCAGCGACGTGGCACGTTTGCGCCACCATCGAGTCCGACGCCGAGAATCCGACAGCCATACCCACCTGCGACGACGAATCCGGGGATGAAGACGACGAGTGCAGGAAGGATGACGGTGAGGAAATATTGGATGTCCGGAAGATAACGCCATGCCACACGAACAACATCTCCTACCAAAAACGACAGGCATTAGGTAAATATATATAATAATAAATTGATTTTACACTTAATTAGTAACAATGTCTGCAATTTGATCAATCTATTTGTTGTCACTGCAGTGACATACTTGGAGAATAACCGAGCAGGGATCACCGTTTTCGGCTTCGTAGTCGATCGGACATGGCTTCATGCGTTGTTTATGATTGAATTTTCACTGGTAATGTGGTTGCTGGGCAAAACAATTGGAATCTCTTAGTCCCTGAAAGTTACAGCTGACTTTGTTGGTAGCTAGCCATGGACTCTTCTACATCTGTGCACAACAAATAAACAGTAAATAAATATTGACAAAAGAAAAGGAAAATGGAAGAAAAAGGGACACAATTTGAGAATAAAAATTATTTTCATCTGTCCAAACCAGTCGGATTGTGTTCCAAGACGACGTAAGATTAGCCTTTGGAGCGATATATTGGCAGTGTGTATTCACCCATACCGTTATATAGTGCTCGAGACGTGTATGTATTTCATCTGTGATGAGTGTGTATTCACCTATATCCAGAGGTATGTATATTCATCTGTGTTTCTATCCATGCCGTTGTATATATATCACTGTAAGACATCCGAGATTAGCAATGGAATATCCATAGTCAAAATCAGTCTAACATAGAGAAGGAATTAGGTTTCCATTGCTAAATAGCTACGGATTTAATATTCTATCGAAAACTAGGATGGATTTTTATTCCATCATTAATTTAGGGATGGAAGTCTAAATCAGTCCCTATTTTAGTGACGGAAAAATTAAATCTGTTGCTATTTAGTGACGAAAATCTAATTTCATTGCTATTTTAGCTATTCATTTAGACTTCTGTCTCAAAATTAGCGACGGAATGAATATTATGTTTCTAAGTTAGAGATCAAAATTAGCATTTCATCTCTAATTTTGATTGCTAGCAAAAATTCCTTCTCTCGAGATTCGATATTCCCCTCTCCAATCTCTAGCATTAATCTATCCTCTACTCTCTGGCGCCTCTCCACTCCGATCTCCAGAAGCGTATGCTCCTCTCCCCTAAACCCTCTCCTCCCCCTCCCGTTGCGAGCTCGTGGCCGTCGGGGACTATGGTGCATCGACATGTAATGTGATTGATTTGATTAGTAAATTATTTGTTAGTTTTTTTGTTATTTTCAAGTATACATCATTTTCTAATCTACATGAGTCAAGTTGTGGAGGTGACACTAGCTTGACTTTGATCTTTCTCTTTCAATGCTATTGCACATTTTTTGAGGTTCAAACTGAAACTTAATGTTTAGTTTAAGTTTAAGTGTTATTGATAGTATTAAGTGTAAGTGCTTAAAATTAAGTTTAAATTATCCACATGCTTATTTTTACACATCTAATCTCCATGCCAATTGATTTTCTCATTAGGTTACAATTTATATGAATAAATCTAGATAGTACAATAGATTCGAAAATAGATTTATCTGAGATGAATATTTTGTCGAAGTCAAAGAGTTTGTAAATTTTACTAAAAGTTATCCAGAATATATGAACGATGTCGAATTACGTTGTTCGTGTAATTATTGTAAATGAAGAAATACATCTTTCCAGGATGAAGATACTGTGAAAGTACATATATGTAGAAATAATTTATTTCCAAATTACTACAACTAATACTGTCACGGAGAACCTTATTTGTTTCATCCAATTGGAACTTCGGTTGCTTCTTCATCTAACACAACTGCTTTGGAGAATCATCATCTAATGAGATTGTAATGTAATCAAAGGTTTATAACGCGATAAATGAAGTTGATCATAACAATATTATATATGAAATACCAATACTTGAAGTTCAGCAACTGTATGACATGTTAAAGGCTATAGTGAAACAAAAGTATAGGAAGACATTACATTTGGTCATTCCCAACTATCAACTACTGCAAGGTTATTGAATATTAAGGCAGAACATTATTTCTCAAAAGGATATTACGATGACATTTCTTAAGTACAAAGAAATTAGTGAGGGGTTTAGGTTTCCCTGTAAAGAAGATTGATTATTATATAAATAACTACATAATATTTTAGAATGAAGATAGTGAGTTGATTAAATGCAAAATCTATACTTACGCTCGTTGTAATCATCATAATCGCATACTAGGGAAGAAGAAAAATATTATATTGGAAAGTTATGTATTACTTTCCATTAATTGCTAAAGTTCATCATTTGTATGCATCTCCCACAACAACTTGCCACATGTGGTGGCACCATGAAAATATGGACGAAGAGGTATAATGTATCATCCATGTGACTCCTCTATATGGAAACATCTTGATATAACATTTTTCTCATTATAATGGAGCCACATAATGTGAGACTGGATATTCTGCAGATGAATTTCGGGCATTTGGTGAGTTAGGACAATAATATTCATCTTGATAAGATATATTAACACCGTACAACTTACCACCATGAATGTACATGAAAAATAAATTCATATTTCTTATTATGCTTATTCCAGGTTCAACAAATCCAAAAGAAAAGATAGATATTTTCTTGTAATCTTTGATTGCTGAGTTGAATGAATTATGGAATGTAAGGTTGGAGACTTATGATGTTGTAAGTAAAACTAATTTTACCTTTCATGCTGCCTTATTATTGACAATTAATGATTTTCCATCATACTAAATATTGTCAGGATGGAGCACGGCTAATAAGTTAGCATACCCACATTATATGATAGAGTCAAATATATTTTCATTACCTTGTAGTGTGAAGGTATCTTGGTTTGATAATCAATGTAAAATTTTATAGTTGAGCAACCTTTCAAGCCAAATAAGAAAAAATTTCATAAATAATATTGTAGTCAGAGAACATCCGTCAACAATTAAGTCAGGTGAAGAAATCATCAACTAAATAGACAATCATGGATTCATACTATTATCTCAACTTGGTTTTGATGAGATAAATAAATGAATTGTAAGGCTGTGCAAGTGTGGTTGGAAAAAAAAGAAGCATTTTCTAGTAGATAGAATATTGGAAGTATCTACTGATTCACCATAATTTAGATATGATACATGTTGAAAATTTATTTTCGATAATATCTTAAACACTATAATGAATGTTCCTGGAAGAACTAAAGACACCGCAAAATCATGTGAGAAATTAAATGAACTAGTTAATAGACCTGAGTTACATCAGAATGAAACAACAAATCAATTTTCAAAGGCTTGTTATAAATTAGACAAAGAAGCTAAGCAAGCTTTATGTAGTTGGTTGAAAGAAATCAAATTCCTTTATGGGTATGTCTCGAATATGGCTCGGTGTGTGGCTATGAACAAGTTAAAAAATGTTTAGAATGAAGAGTCACAATTGTCAAGTGTTCATGCAAAAAATGATTCTAATATTTTTCCATGACCTGTTACCTAATAATGTTTGGGAAGCACTAACAGAATTGAGTTTATTTTTCAAAGATTTGACAGCGAGGTGTATTATGATGGCTGTTATGCTGTAAGTACCTCATGTTGGCTTTGATATCAATTGAGTTAAGTTAGGTCCTATTGTATTTCATCCTTGTGTCTAAATGTGTTGGAACTTAGGAGTACAAGAAGTCGAGCGGAAGATGCAATGAACGAGAATGATAGCACAGGAAGGGAGCTGACGGACTCGGTGTATCCCAGGGATGAAAACTTGCGGAATAGTACATCGCGGGCGAGAAGGTTGTGCGTGATGTTCAAGGGACGAGAAGTTAGGAAGTCTGCTCGAGGAGAAGGTCAGAGTTAGGTTCGGATGAGCTCAACTCCGAACAGCTGAAGCAACCCTCAAGCGATAAGGAGATGATCGGTCAACTCTGAGGTTGAATAGTTCCAGGCGCTTGGAACCTTTCTAAGCTCTCGGATCCCAAGCGCCTGGAACCATTCCAGGGGCTCGAATCAGTTTCAGGCGCCTAGGATAGGATGGATAGCCATTACGCGTGGATAGAACTCTATCCAATTGAGGTTGGATCATATTGGAGGCGCCTCTAGTGCCATATCAGCAACAGTAACATTTGACTGTTGAACTATAAATAACACTTAGAGCTAGGAATTATTACAACAATTGAAATACACTTTCTTATTCTTTTTTCAAAGCTTTGCAACATCTATAAGAGGCTTCTCTGCCTTCCACAAAGGAGATAGTTTTAGTGAGCTTCAACCACCTTGGATTAGCAACCCTCCTCGGTTGCAACCAAGTAAAAATTCTGAGCCTCTTCCTTTTATGTTATTTATGTTTATGTTTATTTGTTTAATTAATTTTTCATCCTTACTAAGTTCAAATAGCAAGAGATTTCTTTAACATCTTTGTAGGGTTATTCACCCCGTCTAGCCTCCCTATCGGAACCAATAATTGGTATCAGAGACCAACTACTTCATGAGGACTAACTGTCGGCTAAAGCAACAAGACGATTGTCGAATATGGCATCCACCCGCTGAAGATTGAAGGAGAATTCGCCACGTGGAAAAAGAAAATGGAGGTATACTTTAAGACAAACTTCGATATTTTACTAATAATTAAATATGATTTTAAAGTACTTAAGAATGAAGATGGAGGGGAAATTGAAGAATACCGCTAGACCAAAAAGCAACGAGAAGACTTCGTAGCAAATGGCAAGACAGAGCTTCATCTGCTGAGTGTGCCACCGTTGAAAGAAGTCAACTGAATCGGAGCTTATGACTCCACCAAGGAACTTTGGGAAAAGTTCTTGGAACTCCACGAAGGAATCTCATGTAAGTACCCCAGGTGAGTTTTGATGTGGTCAACCAAGTTAAGTTAAGTCCTATTATATTTGATCCCTGTGTCAAAGTGTGTAGGAGCTTATGAGCACTACAAGAATTTTTGCAATCAACAACGCCCAATCGACAACGTTTTTTTAAAAAAACGTTGTCTTTTTTTGTTTTACAACGTTTTTAGTGAAAAGCGTTGTCTATGTGTTTTACTTTTTAATAACGACAACGTTTTATAATGATGCGATGTGCTTAGTGTTGTGGTTTCGGATGAAAGACAACGCTGTTACAAAAGCGTTTTTTAAAAGCGTTGTCGTATTTCCCGCTAAAATAAAAAACACATCCCCTCCCTCCAACTCGCTCATTGCCAACCCTCGGCGGCTCGCGAAAAATTTCTCCGCGCTTCTTTTCTCCGCGAAATATCTCCCTCCACCTCCCTCTACCTCCCTCATTGCCACCTCCCTCGTCCTCTCCTCTCCACGAAATCGACATTGTGTACGATCTGGTGAACATACATCTTCTCCTAGCTCACCACCAAGAAGTATCCTCCACGAGCTCTTTGTCCGTCGAGTGGAAACTGAACCCCAGCGGCAGCATCACGACGCTCGCCACTACCCTCTCCATCTCTCTCTCTCGCAGTCGCCGACGTTCTGACTCTGTGACGGTCAGATTTCAAGCTTCTGCTGGTGACGCTCGGGGAGAAGGGGGTTGCAAATTACTACACCAAGGTACATCTTTCTCGAATCACACTTCTCTCTTACCAATTTCATAACTGCTACCCTTCGTCCTCTTCCTCCCTCTCCAAGCGCCAAAACCCTAATCCCAGATCCCTTCTCCCCCATATCCCGCCTCTCGGTGCCCAATCTCTATTCCTCCTGGGAAGCTCTACGGCGAGATTGGTCTTTGGGATGAAGCCTACGACTTTGGCGCTGGAGAAGAGGCGTCTTCTCCACACATGCCGAGATTCCATCGAAAGGGAGGATTTTGAAGCGAGTCCCGAGGAGAAGGAGAAGAATTTGGCGGAGAGGAGTGCGGATGGCGGTGCGAGTGTCGGTGATTGGACTACCTCCGTTCTGCTCTTTGGGCTGTGGGCTGGGCTCATGTACTATGTCTTCCAGCTCGCGCCGAACCAGACGCCGGTAGGTTTTCTCTGCTCTTCGGTTGTGGTTTCGGAAAGCATTTGTGACTTGTATTGTTTAATCTGAGCTTCAAAATTTACTGTCAGTCTGCTCGAATCCCTAACTTATGTGTCAATTAAGCACTTTAAGAGCAACATTAACAAAAACACATGCAATGCAATGGCATTTATCGCTTTGTTTGTTGAATTTCTGACCAAAGCAACTGAAGTATCCAGGTCTTAAGGATACAAATGACATGCTTTAACACAACAAATGACTTTATGTGCCCTCTATTTTTCTCAGAGAGATATCTTCTTAAAATTTCAGTTCAGGGATATGTACTTCTTGCAAAAGCTATTTTTCCTAAAAGGAGATGATGGTTTTGTGATGAACCAAGTTCTCGAAGCCGTGTGGTGGATGATGGGTCTGTGGCCCCTTGTGTATAGCATGTTGTTGCTTCCTACTGGAAGAAGGTGACATCTGAGCTCAATTCCCTTCTTAGCAATTTCATAACTGCTACCTTTCTCTGTCAGTTCTTGTAGTTTTTTGTGACCATGTATTAAACTATTAAGGTTTTTAAAAATATTTCGCTTCTATATGTGTTGACCAATTGCCATGATATATTGCCGAATTGTATGGATTACTGCAATATATATGATAAAATATCCACATACTGCATCTGAGAAAGTGAGGTTCAATAGTGGAGACATAGAAGCAGAAATCTTTAGAAGAAAGTATATTTTTCTTTGGTTTAATCATTCTCGTCTTATTTATAAGGTAGCTAAATTTTCTATGAGCTGATCAATCGAATTTAAGATAAACTTCAAGATATTTGATGGTGATACAGTGTTAATTGATGAGAGTGTAATTTGGTGAAATTCAAAGTTTGAGTGGTCTAGGAAATCTTTAGATGCTTTATGATAAGTGGAACATAAATTGAATATATGAAAGATAGTTTCAGTAACAAGATAATAATTGATGGAATAGTTAAGATGAATGGATAAAATTTTGCAAGTAAAAGATTTAGATATTTTGAATCTATCATTCAGTAATATGAAGATTAAAAGATGCTTATAAAGATGTAATTAAGCTTCAAGAGTAAAAGGGAAACTTTATAAGAGTGCAATAAGACTTGTAATGCTTTATGGATCAAAATGTTAGATTGTTATAAAACAATACTTGAATATGAGTAAAGTAAATAAATATTCATTACATTTATTCTATAAAGTTTAAACTAAATTATAAAGGATAATATTATATCCTATCGAGCTCAACAAAAGCTCAACTTCAATAAAGATTGAGTTTGGTAAGCATTTTAATGAATAAGCTTAAAAAAATCCAGTTGAGTTAGCATTGAGCCAGGTTGGCAATGAATTATACTTTTTTAATCAACAAATTTCGACACAATCAAGCTCAGTTCGCTTATGACCCTGTTTCATAGATATTTCTCATTGACAAGTTTGGATTGAAGTATGAGATCAAGAATTTGGCATGTTTAACAACCATCCAAAATGAAATCAAGCTCACATTCTTATGCTATTTTTCTCATTTGACATTGTTCTTCATCTGATCATGCAGTTCAAGGAGCAAAGTTCCTGTCTGGCCGTTCCTTGTTGCTTCATTCTTTGTCGGTGCATATGCTCTAATTCCTTATTTTGTTCTTTGGAAGCCGCCGCCACCAGCTGTTGAAGAAGAGGAGCTCACTAATTGGCCTCTAAACTTTCTAACTCAAAGATCACTGCCATGGTAAGGAACTAATAGTTCAACTTCACACAGTTCAATTTCTCAATTTTTTTAGGCAGTGTTAAAGGATAGTTATGAGATCGAGCTTCAGAAGTTGGCCCCAATCGCGGATTGATTATGAAACTTGTGAATTGAAAAACTCGTGAAACTCTTAAGTGATTGATGATGTGTTGTAAAACTTATGAGTTTGGAAAACTTGTCACATGCAGTGAAAGGATGTTTGCTTGCATTAATATGCAAGTACAAGATATCTGTATAATAGTTATCAGTGTAAATTTTCTAGCTTTTGTAATCTTCTGTCAGTGTAATATATAGGAGGAAGATGTTGACCTGTTAGTTGAGCATGTAGATGCTACAAACTGCAAACGAGTATGTCTCTACCTCACAAGTCCATCTAGGTATGCTTTATATTCTTTTGTAGTTGTAATATATGGAGGTATGTGAAGCAGTCTTTCTTGATAACACCCAAGTATGCTCACCCCAGTCATAATGTTTTATTCTAATTTTTTATTATTTTTCCTAATAATATTCTCTGTTGCCAGTATGTGAAGCTGAGCTACATGTGGAGGTATACACTGTTTTATTCTGATTTAAATTTTGTATACAACCTGATTACCACTGCAACCACCTTCTGGTTCGTTCAAATCTTCCAGGTATGATGATGACCTTGAGCAATTTCTAAAAGGATACTGACAAAGTGTAATAAACTTTTGCCATTTCAGTCAAAAAAGAGAAACTATCACACTCGATTATCCCAATTTTTATACTGATATAGCCTTTATTCTTCATTTTAATCTGATTGAATTGCATGTTGATCTGTGCAGGTTTTTCAGATTTGCGAAGCTACAGACAATCAAATGTTCTCTGGCCGGCTAATCAAGTTCTTCACTGTGAGTTATGGGCTAATCAAGTTCTATACGCGTAGGTGAGGTAAGTTACTATTAGTTTTGACTTGAGAATTTTGTGCCAGCTATTTGCCTATCCATTTAATTTTTATCTGTTAATTATTCTTAGTTTTTTCTTATTTCGATTGCATCTGCAAAAGCATTGAACTTTAAAAATATTGTCTATCCTCCACTTGTTCCATTCTATTAAAGGCAATATCTTCTCTCTCAACATTTTCCTTAAGCTTATATATCTTTCTTATCTACTTTTGCAGCACACAAGACAAATGGTGTGAGCTCACTATGGGGCCACAAACTTAGAGGTAAGTAATTGAAAAGGATAATTGGTTTGTTACTTGTTAGTTATATTACCTTTGCTTTCCATCTTTTTGTGAAGGATTATTTTTCAGAATGATGTCTTGATGTTTAAAAGCTTGCTAAATGTCGAAAATGATTCTGATCCCAGATTGTCTCTTGTATCTCATGATCAAAGTGTCTTCTTTTTGCAGATCAGTTTTATATGTCGTGGAACAGCTTTACAGATGGGCCTTTCAGTCGTTATGTATATGCATTAGTAAGTTCTATTGTTCAATAGTTATAGAAGTCCACTGAATGCATGCTATCTCAAAATTTCTTAGCTATCCCATGCTATTATATAACGTTACATGATGCTACTGGTCATATAAAATTGCGTTATCTTTTTTATCCAACAAACTAGTGATACCTGTGAGCTTTTATTTGTCTTGTCTAGGAATTCCTTGGACTTCAAAATTAGAATATTAAATACTTGTCTTTGATCGATTATCCTTGTATACTATTTGGTCACTGTACTAGTAAATTTTTTGGTTTTATTATGCTTCTTTTTTTATTGGATTATTTGAAGCTTCTTTTTCACTTTAAATTTGGCATCATCAACTCTTGCATCTGAATTGTTTGCAGAATTCATATGCATTCTTATTTAAGATCCGTGCTTACTTTGGATTTGTTCATATGCAGAATTCATATATCGACCGGAGTTTCTTGTCTAATGGTCTCAATATTTGTTGGACTACATTATCATCTCGTATATGCTATATGATGCTTTACATTATCATCTCGTATACACTATATGATGCTTCTTTAGTTTTGGTAACCTGTGTTCTGACTCTTCTGAGCCTCTTAGGCTCTTTCTTTTTTCCAGATGCAGTTTCTTGATTAACGATACTCTCCCTGTCGTTTGAAGTTCTCTTAAGTTAGTTATTTTTAAAATTGTTGATTTTTTTCATGTCAATTTCCAGAGTAAGCTTTGCTTTTCCAGTTCAGCAAGTGGTACAGTTGCTGAAGGAGACAACAAAACAGAAGAAAAGTAAGTCCTTGAAGATTTGGCCTTTTTTTTTCATTTTTTTTAACTCTTTGAACTTTGCAAATGGTTCATGGTTGATAATTGTTTTCTCGTTTTCTCTGTGAAAGTCAGCTATTCAGAATCAGACCCTTTATAATATTTAAAATCCATGTTTTTCTTGTTGAGTTCTTGGAACTAATGTTGAGACCAAATATTCAGTGTGTTTTTTTAATCTGTAATTTTTATCAATTTTCTTTTTAACAAGTCAAAACTATTGATCCAATGCCAATGATTCTTCCTTAGGACCCACGATGGTTTTGTGAATGCATCTTAATAATTTAACTTGCACATAATTGTAGCTCCGGCCTCTCAAACTGTTTCATTCTTGACAAAATCTTCTCTTCTTTGGTGAACAGGACATCAGAACATGGAATTTCTGGTAGGGAACCTTCTAAAACTCATTTTCTTTCCTTGTTTGATTGTGTCATTTAGTTTTAATACATCAAATGTTTGCTACTTTGCTTTAAGCTGTCATTTAGTTCTAATACATCAAATGTTTTATTTTTAATAAAGAGGTGACACTTTTGTCACATAACATTACTGTGCCTTTGTAAGTGGTTTTTAGAACACTGTTAGCTTCCTTGGTGCCTATAGTTGGTTTCAACACAGTGATGACATCTGAGCATTTTGCTTCGTTTTTGGTTTGCCATTCAATATCAAATCTCATGACATACTATTTTTCTATGCTTTATGAGAGTTATATGACTTAAGGACCAAATTTTTTTTGGTATTTGCTTCATTCTGCATGATATATGACTGATGTTAAATTACCTTAAGAAATTGCTACTATTTAGTATGAATAGTTTCAATCTACATTCTAACAGTACCATGTTTACATAACATAATTTATAATCTTATTTAAGTAACTTGCTACTTTACTGAGATCCATGTTGCAACTTGATGATGATGAGGTGCGAGTTTCTGTAACAAAAGTCATGGGAATCATGTCTCAGGTACAACATTTTTATGTGATTGATTTTTGGGATTTGTGTCTATTGCAAGACAGTGGTCTGAAGTTGATTACCATATTTGGTCTAGCTGTGAAATGATAGATGAATCTACTATTAGAGAAATACTTACAACAACTTGCTACAAATGCTTCTGCTTCGTTTTAGTTTCTTTAAGATGCTTTATGAGATTTTTTGTATACTTTTATTTTATTTTGCATTGAGGCACTGATGTACAATCTTATTTATTCTCAGTACATGGAAGATAATGAGTTCCGTGCATATTGGAATTACTATCTTGAAATGTACTAAAAGATCCAAAATCCGAAAATTGTTGTTTCCAGATTCTAGTAGTTGTGAATTTTTATTCGGGACAGTGGGCAAGTTCTTTTGGTCTTCTATTTTCCCATGGTATGTTTGACAGTTAGAACATAAGTAGTTGAAGTCATCACTTTCCATTTGCTTTGAACTGTCAAAAATCTATTATTTAGAATCACATGAAACTCAGTAACTCACCATCTATATGATGAGTTGTTGGTTGAAGAGAATTAAATCAAAGAAAGCAACTTTATCGTGTCATATAGGAATTGCACGGGATTTTTAAATTTGTTTGTTCTAATCTTGATTTAAGTGAGACCATCTGCTTTTTAAATTTGTTGTTCTAATCTCGATTTACAATCTGTATCACTGTATCTTTACATTGTGCTTAATCAACGTCACTCTAGTTCATAATGTTTTATTAGTGGAGCTCCATTAGTCCTTTAAAATGCATTCCAATCTGATAAGCAGCTTCAGCCACTGAGAATTCTTGAAGTTCCATTAATAGTCAGAAATAGATTCTGCATGTAAATATGGAGCTGCTGATGTTTAAGCCATTTCATTCAGCGTTTTGTTCTCAGATCCTTGGGCCTGAGAGTGGTTGGTAGCCAATTTCGTTGACAGGTGTCATTGCTGCTACGGCTGTGAAGAAAGCTTACCGGAAAGCTACACTCTATGTTCATCCGGATAAATTACAACAAAGAGGTGCTAGCATTCGCCAAAAGTACATTTGTGAGAAGGTTTTTGATCTTCTCAAGGCAAGTCCTCCAGTTGTCTTAGTTTGCCTGTGTATGACACAGGAATAAAATCGAAAATGCATAACCATGTGACAGTAAATAGTTTCTAAAGTGTTTTCTATATTGTCTTGTCAGCAATAGTGGGAGATTAATACTAGTTCTTAGCATTAGAAAATCAAACTTGTACAAGTTGTTGTTCCTAAATTAGTACTAGTTAATAGGTTAGAAACTATATAATAAACGTTGGATCCATAAGTCAGTTTTGCTCCTTACATCTGCCTTATTTATATTGTACAAACTAATCACCATTTTTTAATGATGCAGGACGCGTGGAACAAATTCAACTCAGAAGAGCGATAAACATGAAGAATGCATATACACTGTAGTGTAGTCTTCACCCTCGAACCTTTCATTTGTAGTGCATAAATGCGTTTTAGATTCCAAATTAGCATGCTCAGTTCTGTATTTATTCCACTGAACATTCTTTTGCATATGTAAATTTGGAAAATTCTTCCCAATTTATTATTTTGCATGAAGAATGCATTCTTTTGCATATGTATATACATGAAGAATGCATTCTTTTGCATAAATGCGATTTAGCGATAAACATGAAGAATGCATTCTTTTGCATATGTATATAATCTCTTATCCCAATTTATTATTTTTATGCAGTGTTAAAGCAGATCGAGTTAACAAGCAGCCCCAAAGAACAACTTGTGAATGATGAAGTTTTATAGAACTTGTGAATTGAGATATTTTTTGTATTTAATATGGAATACAAACACTTTTGTAAATAATGCACTGTATTATAAGTGAATTTTGTAAACTATTATCAGTGTAAATTGTGAATATTATCAATTGTGAATAAAAATGCTTGTAAATTGTGAATATTATCAATTGTGAATAAAAATGTTTATAAATTGTGAATATTATAAATTGTGAAAAACACTGCCTATTAAAAAGACAACGTTTTTTAAGTAACAATACACAACACGATTTTTGCGTTGTCTTTGTGCCAAACCACAACGCTTTTTCCGCTTTGTCTTTGATACCCGACTTTTAACAACAGCGTCAATAACAATGCTTTTTAAAAACCAATAGACAACGCGAAAAAAGCGTTGTCTTTGCTCCAAACCACAACGCGGAAAAAGCGTTGTCGTAGATATACTTTCTACAACGGCTTCATCAATATCGCTTTTTAAGCATTAACGACAACGCGGAAAAAGCGTTGTTGTATAACTTTTTTCTTGTAGTGGAGCACAAAAAATCGAGCGAAAGACATAACGATCAAGAAGAATGGCATGGGAAGGGAGCCGACGGGCTCGGTGCATCTGAGGAACGCGGTGGTCTCCGGAAGAGTAGATCGGTAGAGCGAGAAGGACACATGCGACATCCAAGGGACAAGAAGCCGAGGGGAAGCACACTCTAGGAGAAGGTCGGATGAGGGTTCGAGTGAGCCCAATTATGGAAGGTCCGAGATTACCCAAGAAGACCTGCCGGAGGACTAGTTAACAGAAAGCTAACCAAAGTCAACTCGGGCACCCCTATGCACTTGGGCGCCCATGTTCTTGGGTGCCCATATGCACTCAGGCGCCCATGTTCCCAGGCACCTAAGTGAATACAAGCGCCCGAGAAGCCAAAGTTCATCCAGAAGTAGTCGTTTGCGAACATTGCGACGTGGATAACCCTTGAGCCACGTGTCAGACGACCCTATGCACTAGGCCGCCTGTATAGGGCCACGTTAGCAACCAGATAAACATCAGTGGGACTATAAATAGACTCCTAGAGCTCAATTGCATTGATCAATCCACTGTACATTAATTTCCTTCCTTAGTTTTCATTATCTCTCTGACTTTTTCATTGTGTAAGAGGTTTCTCCGCCCCAAGGAGTATATTTGGAGAATGAGCTTTCATTTGTCATGGATTAGCAATCATCCTGGTTGCAAACCAAGTAAACTGTTTGTGCCTCTCTTTGCTTTTGTTTAGTTAATAATTATGTTATTGTTTTGTTTGTTAAATAACATATATCTTTGTTAAGGAAGAACAAAATATTGCTTTTATTTGCAGGGGTATTTCACCCCGCCTCTTGTCAACCACACGATCCCCAACGAGTGGTATCAGAGCAAGGATGCTCCAGAAGGACTAACCGCCATCTGAAGCATATACAAAAAGGTCAGACCAGTTATCTACCCGCCAAAGTTCGAGGGGGAGTTCACTAATTGGAAGAGAAAAATATAGGTATTTTTTAAAACTGACTTTGATTTATTACTAATCATGAAAAATAATTTTGAAGATTCCAATGACTTTGACAATAAAGATAAAGACGAGAGCTTGTGGATGAAAAATGAGCAAGTGAATTTTGTAGCCAATGGGAAAGCAGAATTTTATCTATCAACCGTACTACCTGCGCAAGAAGTCAAACGAATCGGGTCTTACCAATCAGCGAAGGGAAAAAGTTCCTAGAACTCCACGAAGGTACCTCTGAAATAATGCTGGCAAAACGAGATCTGCTCCCTAAGCAACTCTGCAACCTACGAATGGAAGAAGGAGAATTAGTTGCTCAGTTGCATGCCAAAATCAAAGAGCTAATCACAGGACTTATGAAGCTTAGAGAAATGGTAACTAGTTGTGATGCATAGAGGTATGCCTTAAACTCATTCCCTAGGACTCTAGACTGGACTTCCATAATAGACACGTACTTCATCTCTTGAGGTAAGTACCTTAGAACAATTATTTTCTGACATTAGAACATCATGAATCTCGACGTGTAGGAAAGAGTAAGATGGATAACATAACCCTAAGCACGAGAAAGATCCAGCATGTGGAGGAATCTTCAAAAGATGAAGAAGACACAACATGGTAAGAAAATTATCTAAGTATTTCAAATTTAAAAGCTTAATAAAGTGTAGGGTAATAAACGTTTCCCAAAGCAAAGGAATATTCGTTACCACAATTGTGAGGAAGAAGGACACATCAAGGAGAATTGCCTAAGAATAAAAGTGAACAAATCCAACAAGGCCAAACACAGGAACCTTAAAGTCACATGGGATGAATCATCATAAGATGAGTCCGATCTCATGGAATATGCCAGACTTGTGCTAATGGACACCCACAAAGAAGAAGAAAGTATCGATGAAGGGAGAGCCACATCAGAAGATAGTAGTGACGAAGGGAGAGCTTCGGACTTCAAAATAGATATGGTATGTGAGGTATGTTTTCTACCTCCTGATCAACTTTATTCAGGTATTAAATCAATGATGAAGTCGATGTGCAAACTAAAAAATAAAAATTTAGAATTGAAAAAACAACTAGCTTCTACATGTCCACTTAAAATGTATGATAAATTAAAATTAGAAAATGGGAAATTGAAGACTCATGTAGAAAAATTAGAAAATAACCATACATGTTCAAAATGTTTTAAAAATTCAAAAGTTAGATATATTAAATGACTAAATTGGTATTTACGGTATCACAAGGGTCAAATTGCAAAAATTCCTAAAACTTATATTCCACCTACATTTTTTATTGATCCTATTAGTAGGAATTTATTTTGTGTCCCAAAATCTATACTAAATTGTTAGATTTAATTTATTACTTGTTTGTCAATTATTAATTAATATTTTTTATATTAATTCTTTATTTATAATTTTGTTAAATTTTTTCGAATATATAATTGTTATAGAAAATTTTGTTTTATATTTTTTTAATGATAGAGTTTACTGTGAGCTATCGATAAAAATTTTTTCAAATTTTTTTAACAATTAAACATATTTGTTATGATTTTTTATTAAAATACATATTTTTATAATTTTAAAAATACTTAAAAAATTAATTCCATTAAATCTAATTCTTTAGGATCTATGGATTATCTTTTGAATATTGAGAAAATTTTTCATATTTATTTAAAGTTGAAATCCAATTTTAAAAATTATTTCTTTTGAAATTATCAACTCTAAATTCAAAATTATTTTCTTAAAGTTAGAAAATTTATTTTACTTAAACAATTTTTACAGAGCTGAGTCTTTTAAATTTCTAAATTAGATAACAATTTGAGTAATTTTTAAGTAAAAATAAATTTTTTGAAATTTTTTTATCGATAATTGAACCTTTAATTTTAAAAATATTTTTTGATCGATTTTTGAAAAACTGAATTTTCTTGAAACTAACCATTATCTTTATCATATTCTCAAAAATTTTAGATACTCTAATAATGTTGTATGGATTTTTTTTAAATGCACTTAACTGTAAGTTTTTTTTCAAAACTTAGTCAAATTTGTGTAAGTATCTAGTTTAAAACATTTCTCATTAATGTTGATTTTACCCTTAGCATATTTTTTTGATGTGATCAAAGGGGAAGAAAATAAAATTAAGTTAAGGGGGAGGCTTAATTTTATTCAAATTTTGTTTTTGAATTAGATTATCAAATATTATTTATACAATTTTATATGTTGTTTAACCCTAACTTAACTCGAGTTGATACATATCAAAAGGGGGAGATTGTAAGTACCCTAAGTGAGTATTGATGTGGTCAACTGAGTCAAGTTAAGTCATATTGTGTTTGATTCCTGTGTCTAAGTGTTTAGGAGCTTAGAAGCGTAGGAAGTCAAGCGGAAGACGTAGCAGTTGAGAAGGATGAGACGAGAAGGCGTCCGACAAGCTCATTGCATCAGAGGGGCACAAAGGTATGTAAAAGAGTAAGCTGGTGGAGCGAGAAGGACACGTGCAATGTTCGAGGGACGAGAAGTTGGGGAGAAGCACTCTAGAAGAGAAGGTCGGAGAAGGGTTCGGGTGAGCCCAACTCTGGAAGGTCTGAGATCACCCAAGAAGACCCGTCAGAAGAATGATCAACAAAAAACTGACCAAAATCAACTTGAGCACCCCTATGCACTCGGGCGCCTGTGTTCCCGAGCGCCCCTATGCACTCGGGCGACCATGTTCCCAAGTGCCCCAATGAATACAGGCGCCTGAGAAACCAATGTTCATCCAGAAGTAGTCATTCGTGAATGTTGTGACGTGGATAATCCCTGAGCCACATGTCAGGCGCCCCTATACACTCGGGCACCCGTATAGGGTCACGTCAGCAACCGGATAAATGTCAGTGGGGCTATAAATATACTCCCAGAGCTCAGTTGCATTGATTAATCCATTGTACATTAATTTCCTTGCTTAGTTTTCATTGTCTCTTTGAGTTTTTCATTATGTAATATGTTTCTCTGCCTCAAGGAGTATATTTAGAGAATGAGCTTTCATTTTCCTTGGATTAACAACCTATCTAGTTGCAAACCAAGTAACCTGTTTGAGCCCCTCCTTGCTTTTGTTTAGTTAATACTTATGTTATTATTTTATTTGTTAACTAATGTATATCTTTGTTAAGAAGGAACAAAATATCATTTTTATTTGCAGGGATAATCCCCCCCCTCTCTTGCCGACCGCACGATCCCCAACATCTTGGAAGCCAAACTAGCGAAACGAGACCTACTACGGAATCAACTAATGAGCCTTCGAATATAAAAGGAGAAATGGTGGTCCAACTTCATGCGAAGATTAAAGAGTTGATCATCAAACTCAAAGATCTCGAGAAAATGGTAACAAACCAAGATTCGCTAAGCTATGCATTAAATGCATTTTCGAGAACACTAGAATGGACCTTCAAAGTAGATGCCTACTATATCTTCAAGGATCATAAGGTAAGTAACTTGGAAAATTTATTCACAACTTTTGAATTACATGAATTTAGATGTACATGCATAAGAAATGATAAAAAGCCGAACAATAAATCGACCTGAATACAAGGAAGATCGAACTAGATACGGAGTCTATTACTGATGAAGAAGAATTAAGCTATATGGTACGAGAATTTAATTTTTTTTAAATATAATAAATTTAAGAAGATATAAGCCAAGAAGTACTCTCAGGAAAGAGAAAAGTTCGATGCTACAACTATTTTGAAGAGGGAAATATTAAAGATAATTGTCCCAGACTGAAGAACAAGGGTAAAGGGTTAAACAAACACAAAAACCTCAAGGCTACATAGGATGAGTCGTCATTAGAAGAGTACGAACTCGAGGAGTACACCGAACTTGTAGTCATGGCGAGCCACTAAGAGGAAAACATCGATGAAGGTGGAGAAACGTCAGGAGAAATCAGCGATGAATGGGGAGCATCCAGCATCGAACACGACATGGTAAGTGAGGTATATCTTCTGTTGGATCGAGAGAACCGATAGAGGGGGGGTGAATATCGGAAAGCGATCGGATTTGAGATAGAGAATTTGCACAGCGGAAGATTAAAAGCAAAACACGCAAACACAGTTATTTTTTACTTGGTTCGGAGCCTAGGTCGACTCCACCTCCAAGGCCCACGGTCATTGACCGTTTACTGCGGGCAATTCTATATTTTCGCAAAATGGTTTACAAATCAATATTACAATTGCAGTATCGTAAACACAAAAAGAAAATTGCTCTTCGTTACCGACGTCTGATGTAGATTGACTTTTCGGAGCGGAGGGACGTCGTCGGCTCGAGTTGGGAGGTTTCTGGAGCAGAGCGCGAGAGCAGAAGAGCGTAGAAGCGTTGAATCAAGTGTTGCCTTGAGCCTTGGGGTCGAGGGCCCTTTATATAGCCCTGGGGGTTCCCGGATCATCGGGGGCACCCCCCCACGTGTCAGTTGATCCGGTGATTGCTCGGTCAGCTTTTGATCCCTTTAAATTCGGGATCTGCTTTGACCGGGGCGCCCGGAGCGCTCGGGGCGCCCGTATTGACCGGGTCAAGCTTTCATCTATTGGCTTCGAGGGGAGCTGCTTCGGTAGTTGGCGCTGGGGGCGCCCGCAGCATGCGGGGCGCCCGGAGCGATGGGGGCGCCCAGAGCATCCGGGGCACCCTGACAGTCAATTGTCGAAGCGGTTTTTGCTCCTGTTGGTTGGTCTTCACCTTGGGGGCGCCCGGAACATCCGGGGCGCCCTGCTCAGCTTCTGCCTCACCCCTTTGAGCCTCTCTAAGCTGCAGACACTCAGTCCTTCGGTCCTGCATCCAGGGTTAGTCCAAAAAGATGTAACATATTAATTTTTTATACAGCCTTAGCTGTCTTGGTTCTGACTTTGGGTCTCCAGAATAGAGCCCTAGGTCGAACCGATGCCTACTGTTCCCTCGACGGGGAACGCGTCCTCACCTACTCCTCTCGGGAGAATTTACCTGATGCCAACCGCTCCTCTGGTTGGACTTTTTGCCTGGCGGTCCTTTGCCAGGACTTGGATACCGAGCTGTCCTTCGTCCGGTGCCTAGCATTCCTTCGCTAGGGCTTCAGTCCCAAGCTGTCCTTCGCCTGGCGCCTAGCAGTCCTTCACTAGGGCTTTTCACCCTGGCATTCCTTCGCCAGTGCCTAGCATTCCTTCGCTAGGGTTTTTTACCCTGGCATTCCTTCTCCAGTGCCTAGCAGTCCTTCACTAGGGCTTTTTACCCTGGCATTCCTTCGCCAGTGCCTAGCAGTCCTTCGCTAGGGCTTTTTACCCTGGCATTCCTTCGCCAGTGCCTAGCATTCCTTCGCTAGGGCTTTTTACCCTGCACACTAGAGTGACATGTTAAATAATAAGTAAGACTTAACTTTTGAATCCTATTGCCATTATCAAAACACAGGTTTGACTTGGGTGCTTTCTGTACCAACAATCTCCCCTTTTTGATTTATGGCAACCCTAGAAGGATTCAAAAGGGGGAGATTGTTGGTGCAAAAAGCACCCAAGTCAAAAAATGGGGAGCTTTCTGCACCAACAAGTTAACTAGGGCACCCAAGTTAAGTTTAATCAAAGCATGTAAAAACATTAAATTTTGTTCCCTCCCCCTGGAAGGATTCTCCCCCTAGATTTTTCAAAAATTCGTGGGGTTCTAAGTTGAAAATTTTTTTTACTTAGAATTATTTTCAATAGAAGGCTTTTGTATTTTCAAAAAATGATTTTTGCACTTTTGAAACCTTAAGTTTAGGTACTTGAAAATTTTTTGACAACTTAATTTTAAAAGTACATAGAAGAGTTTTTGGAAGCATGAGTTTAGAGTACTTAGAAAAATTTTGAAGCCTTAAGTTTTAAAGTACTCAAAAGTTTTTGAAAGCTTTAACTTAAGTACTTAGTAAGATTTGAAAAACTTAAGTACTTAGTAAGATTTGAAAAACTTTAGTAAATTTTTGAGAAGCTTAAGTACTTTTTGAATAAAGGATAGATTTTGAAATTTTGAGAGACAAAAAAAATTTAAACAAAAATTTTAAATTCTCTCCTTTCTTATCTCTCCCCCTTTGCCATATATCAAAACCAGATAAATATAGCAGAAATTGAATTGCATAAAGGAAATAACTTTCATAAAGGAAAATATTTGCATGATTTTGCTGTACTGAACCAATTCATGATAAGACTTAAACCAAATCAGTTGATTTTCTCTTGTAGGGACCTGTCTAACCCATTTAGCTACTTACTAACTGTTATAAGCAGTAGTTTTTGCTAGGGTTAGTCAAGTTAAGTGTTTCTGTTCAAGTTAGATTTTCTAAACTTGACACTTAACTTGATTGCTGTGTAAGTTGTATTTAGTGCCCCAATTACTGCAGATGCACTGACTTAAAGCATCTTGAATTAAGGCAAAGACCTAAGCATCTCAACCCTTTCTAGGTTATCAATCAAAAGTACCCTAAGGTGCTTGTGAGATGTTGACTTCTAAATCTATAGGTGCATGCAGTTCTAGGGTTACGGCCTAGGCTAAGTCCATTTACGAAAAAGCCCTAGTTTTGAAAGGGGGTAGTTTTGAAATAAAACTAAGTCGGAAAAGATAAAAAAAACTGGTTTTAAAAACAACAGTTTTTCAAAATTCTTTTAGAAACTAATTTTTAAATCAAGTAAAGCAGCAAAAATCAAAAGTAGAGTTAATCTATTCTACAGAGCACAATCCTAACTGTCGATCAAATAGACAAGAACAAGTATTCATTTCCATAAGTCAGCTAGTCAACAGAGGACAATCAACACAGTCATACAAGACAGGCATAAGTCAACCCTACTGAGTAGGGGCAGTCAAATAGTTGCTAGTACAATGCTGAGCAAATCTAGGACGAGGGACCGGGATGATCAGAGGAGCCCAGCTGCCAGGATCGAAATAGGGTCATCATCTCGTGATACTGTGCATCTCTGGCCTCCCTCTCAGCTCTAAGGGTACTCATGTAATCGGTGCAGTAGCCTAGGTTTGTTGCCATTTCTTCATCGTGGTTCGCCTCCACCTCCTCTCGGAGACTCTGGATCTGTGTCTCCAAATGCGTCACTCTCTCGTAGAGTGTCGGTGGAGCGGGCTCGTCTATGTGCGCTCGGGCTGCTGCCGCTATGTCTCCAATGTCAACGTCTACCTCCTCGTCTGAGTCGATCGGAGCCCCGGCCTGCTGTCGTCTCCAACTCAGAACCCCGGTGGCCGATACCTCTAGACCCGCTAACGAGAAGTTCCTAAATCCTATTTCATCAAAGTCGGTCATAGTGGTTATTTCACCCACGGTAATGTCACGACCGTGGTGATGAAGGAGAGAGGTGATGATGTGGCAGAATGGAGTGCGCACTTGTCCCTGGGTCGTAACACTGGACGCATGCAGAATAGTATGAAACATGTGTAGTCCAATGTCAATGTCAAGGTGATGGACTAGGGCATACAGAAGGAAGGTATGAAAGGGTCGCATGGTCCCGAGATCTCTAGTGGAGAGTGGTAAGATACAGCGGACCAGGACTCTGTACAGGGCATAGTCCTGTGCCTGAAGGTCAACGGCTTGGAATCGTCTATTTGCGGGGAGTCTCGCTTCCCTATAGAAATAGGAGTGGATAGTGTCTAAGGTAATGTGAGAATAGGGAGGATCAAATGGAGGATTCCTAGGTGGATAGCAGCAAAATATGGACTGGGAGGGTCGTAGTCCAAGGAATCGGTTCAGCAAAGTAGGGGTGATAGACAGAGGTATCCCTTGAACAGTAGTGTAAAACATGAGATTATCTTGTCGAACTATGTTATTGTAGAATTCTGCACATAAGGATTCATTAATGGTATGAGTGCAGAAGACAAGATTGTCTAATTGATAGAAGTTTATAATATTCATGGTTAAGGGGCATGATTGGGTAAAGAAATGTGTATTAAGATAGCTTGTTTTAATAGGCTTGTAAATGGTTTGAGCAAACTTATTACATAATTCTAGAGTAGGGAACCTAGGGTCGGGACTTGGTTCGGCACCGGGGTTTGCCGGGTTTGGTCGACGTCTTCTAAGAGAAGGAATTTAAAAGAAGTATGAAGGTATTGCATTAAATAAAATTAAAAATTAATTTAAATGCAATAAAAATTATACCGGGCAGCTCGGGGAGGCATGGTTGAGGACGAGAGCTTGCAAGGTCTCTTGATCTTCTTGTAAGGAAGGAAGGGTGGAAGGAAGTTGGTTTTTGGTGTGGGAAGAGAAGGGGATTCGGATTCTTTTTATAGGCATTACATTGGGGGCGCCCGGGAGCTCCTGGGCGCCCGGGTCAGTGGTCTCTGCCATTGGCAGAGACTGGGGCTGGATGGGGCGCCCGCGTGGTTCCGGGCGCCCTGGTCAAAGGTCAGACTCAGCTTTTTGCCTCGAGAGAAGGAGAAAGCATGGTGGGGGCGCCCGAGGAGTCACGGGCGCCCAGGACTATAGCGGAAAAGACAAGTTTTATGTCTTGTCATCGTTTGACCATGGTTTAATCGGTTTGACCATGGTTTAATCGGTTTGACCATGGTTTGAATTGCTTTGACTGCTTTGACTTGTGGTTTGACTATTTTGACCATGGTTTGACCGTGTTGACCATGGTTTGACCATGACCTTAACTATAGGATTAACTTATAATATAGGCATTTAAAGAATTTACAATTGAGTCTTAATCTTACTGTCTCACCCAATCTAGGGTTTTCAATCACGTACGTTAGCCTTATAGGTTTTGTGAGACAAGTTTTGATAAGCAAAATTATTTTGAAAAATTATTATTTATTTTGAAAACATTAAATTAATTTTTGAAAACAGTTAAGTTTATTTTGAAAGAGAATGTTTGAATCTATACTTAACTGAAAATTTGTGTTAGATTTGAATTTGACAAAAAGTAATTTGAATTTGAAATTCAAAAATTGGCTTCCAGGTCTTGGCGAGGCACTAGGCCTTCTTTGGCCGTAGCCTTATTGGATCATCAACCCTTTCCTTGACAAAGCCTTTTAATGAAATTTCATTTTCAAAATTAATCTTTGAAAATTTCTGGTCTAACTAGTTTGAGTTTTGGATCGGTAGCTTCGGCTAGTTTCACCAGTCTAAAGAGACCAAGTATACTTGATCTTATTAGAATTGGTTTCCCTAACGTACTATCATCTCACCTCCACCCAATACTATGTTGTCAAATTTCAGTTAAGTTTGTTCAGTCCTTATACTAACCATTCCTAAGTCTAAGCATGGTAAATTGCAGAAATTTAAATAAACAATCAATCAGGCAAATTGCAAGAATTAAATTCTATTTAACAATAAATATAGTTTTTAATCTGACTCCCCCTGGACTGAAGCCATGGTAATGATTAGGCAAGATGTGAATCTTATCCTTGGGGATCCAATACTGATTTGATCCAGTTGGTTTGTTCAGGTACAGTTTAGGTACCCATGCCTGAATTTTACCTCTGGACTGATTCAGTACAGCAAGGTAAGATCTTTGTCGGGATTTGGTTCTATAGCCAAGTCCTGATCGATTTAGAACGGACTTCTGTTTTCCAAGAATCATGTCAAGACCCTTGGAACCAGAAGTGAATCGTTCTAAGGCAGCTCTAAGACCCTTAACTTGAGTTTTTAGGGAGGAGTTCTCTTTCTCAAGTTTTTCAACTTGAGTAGGAGTTCCTTCTTGAACTTTCTCGGTTAGGGATTTAGAGTCAGCTCCCTCTTTCAAGAGTTTTACTTCCTGTTGGAGGGATTCGACTCGGAGTTTAGCTTTCGCCAAATCTCGAGAAAGATACGAAATAAGTTCATTTAACTGACTTCTATTGAAACCACTTACCTTGATTTCGCCGTCTTCTGAAAAGGTTAGTCTGCCGTCGTCCTGTTCTGATTCTGACTCAGTCTCGACTTCTTCTGAGGAGGTCACGGCTAATAGGTTTGACTGGGGTGCTTCTTCTTCTTCTTCTGAGGAAGATTCGTCCCAGGTTGCTTGGAGCGCTTTCTTTCTTCTTGTCTTTTTGGTCTCCTTTAGGTTTGGACACTCCGTCTTGTAGTGGCTCTTCTTCTTGCACTCGTAGCAGGTTACGTTGGGCTTGTTTTTGTCATTCATAGGTTTAGCTGGTTCGTCCTTTCTTTGGCTTGTTTTCCGTCTGTTGGTTTGGTTCTTTAATTCTTTATAGTAGCTTCGGGCCAGTCGGACCAGCTTAGGTCGATCTCCTTCTTCGTCTTCTGAGTCTGAGTTTGAGTTAGACTCGGGTTCAGGTTGTGGCTTCTTCTTTGTTGACCTTCCAGTTTTTCCTGCAACAAAGACATTACCTTTCTCGGCCAAATTGCAATTAGTTTGTTCATGCAGTTCTAATTCGGAAAACAATTCATCTAATTTTATTTTTGAAAGATCCCTTGAGACCTTGTATGCATCTACCATAGATGCCCACAAGGTGTTTCTAGGGAAAGCATTTAAAGCATACCTTATTAGGTCACGGTTTTCGACCTTGTGACCTATAGTGTGAAGACCGTTCATTAATTCTTGGATTCGCGCGTGAAGTTGGGCTGCTGTTTCGTTGTCGACCATCTTGATGGTATACAATTTGTTCAGGAGTAGATCTCTCTTGCCAATCCGAGTGTCTGATGTTCCTTCGTGCAGCTCGATCAATTTTACCCACAGCTCCTTGGCACTGTTGAAGGGGCCCACCCGGTTCAGCTCCTCTTTTGTTAAGCCGCATTGGAGGGTCTGAGTCGCCTTTGCATCTGCTTCAATTCTTCGTTTCAGAGCGGTGTCCCACTTTGTGTAGCTTTGAGGAACTCCTTCAGCATTTTTGGGTATCTCCAATCCGGACTGGATGATTATCCACATGTCCACCTGAGTTTTCAGGTGGACCTCCATTCGACTTTTCCAGTAGGAAAAGTCTTCTCCACTGAAAAGTGGAGGTCTGGCGGTGCTGAATCCTTCTTGTATGACCATTTAATCTGAAAAAAATAACTAACAAAAAAAATTCCCAAGACTTGGTCTTGGATTAGTAGTGCGGGATAAGGAAAATAAAATATCGAGGGGTATTGCACCAACCTCGATTAACGGGGAAAAAAATTCGAACGAAAAATTTAGAAGAAATTCGAATGAGAAAAAGAAAATAAAAAAATTCAAAAATTTTCAAACTGGTGGTTACACCAAATTTGAACTTCCCCGCTCTGATACCACTTGTTGGATCGAGAGAACCGATAGAGGGGGGGTGAATATCGGAAAGCGTTCGGAATTGAGATAGAGAATTTGCACAGCGGAAGATTAAAAGCAAAACACGCAAACACAGTTATTTTTTACTTGGTTCGGAGCCTAGGTTGACTCCTACTCCAAGGCCCACGGTCGTTGACCGTTTACTGCGGGCAATTCTATATTTTTGCAAAATGGTTTACAAATCAATATTACAATTGCAGTATCGTAAACACAAAAAGGAAATTGCTCTTCGTTACCGACATCCGATGTAGATTGACTTTTCGGAGCGGAGGGACGTCGTCAGCTCGAGTTGGGAGGTTTCTGGAGCAGAGCGCGAGAGCAGAAGAGCGTAAAAGCGTTGAATCAAGTGTTGCCTTGAGCCTTGGGGTCGAGGGCCCTTTATATAGCCTGGGGGCGCCCGGATCGTCGGGGGCGCCCCCCACGTGTCAGTTGATCCGGTGATTGCTCGGTCATCTTCTGATCCCTTTAAATTCGGGATCAGCTTTGACCGGGGCGCCCGGAGCGCTCGGGGCGCCCGTATTGATCGGGTCAAGCTTTCATCTATTGGCTTCGAGGGGAGCTGCTTCGGTAGTTGGCGCTGGGGGCACCCGCAACATGCGGGGCGCCCGGAGCGATGGGGGCGCCCGGAGCATCCGGGGCGCCCCGACAGTCAATTGTTGAAGCGATTTTTGCTCCTGTTGGTTGGTCTTCACCTTGGGGGCGCCCGGAACATACGGGGCGCCCTGCTCAGCTTCTGCCTAACTCCTTTGAGGCTCTCTGAGCTGCAGACACTCAGTCCTTCGGTCCTGCATCCAGGGTTAGTCCAAAAAGCAGTAACATATTAATTTTTTATACAGCCTTAGCTGTCTTGGTTCTGACTTTGGGTCTCCAGAATGGAGCCCTAGGTCGAACCGACGCCTACTGTTCCCTCGACGGGGAACGCGTCCTCACCTACTCCTCTCGGGAGAATTTACCTGATGTCAACCGCTCCTCTGGTTGGACTTTTGCCTGGCGGTCCTTTGCCAGGTCTTGGATACCGAGCTGTCCTTCGCCCGGTGCCTATCATTCCTTCGCTAGGGCTTCAGTCCCAAGTTGTCCTTCGCCTGGCGCCTAGCAGTCCTTCGCTAGGGCTTTTCACCCTGGCATTCCTTCGCCAGTGCCTAGCATTCCTTCACTAGGGCTTTTTACCCCGGCATTCCTTCGCCAGTGCCTAGCAGTCCTTCGCTAGGGCTTTTTACCCTGGCATTCCTTCGCCAGTGCCTAGCATTCCTTCGCTAGGGCTTTTTACCCTGCACACTAGAGTGACATATTAGATAACAAGTAAGACTTAACTTTTGAACCCTGTTGCCATTATCAAAACACAGGTTTGACTTGGGTGCTTTCTGCACCAACATCTTCTACTTCCTAATCAACTTTATTCAGGTATAAAATCAATGACTAGATAATTATGCAAACTTAAGTCTAAATATATAGATCTAAAAAGAAAATTAGCCACTGTCTGTCGATTAGAACTTTATGACAATTTAAAAATTGAAAATACTAAACTAAAATAATAAATTGAAGTATTGAAAAAAGATCATCCATGCTCAAATGTTTCAAACAAACCAAATAGAAATTTTAAGTATATTAGGTGACCTAATTGATATTTAAAGAACGATCAGGGCTAAATTACAAAAATACTAAGAAACTATATGTTGGTGCCGGAAGCACCAGATCGAACCTGGTTTTGATAATGACAAAGGTTTCAAAGTTAAGTTTGTATTGTTATCTAATGGATTTACCAAGTGTACAGGAAGCCCTAGTTTTCCTAGGCATGAAATCTTGACCTGCAGGGTTGAGCAAGAAGTCCTGGTCGAGGACTGAGCAAGAAGACCTGGCCAAGGGTTGGGCAAGAAGTCCTGGTCATGGACTGGGCAACGAAGTCCTGATCCGGAAGATTGGGCAGGAGTCTTAGCCGAGCGAGGATTGCAGACAGAAGTAGAGGCGGGTCGAGGTATGAACGTCTCGAGATCCGTGGTCTCGGAGGTTGAGCAAAAGTCCAACCAGAGGAGTCGGTTGGCAAAAGGTAAATTCCCCTGAGAGGAGTAGGTGAGAGCGCGTTCCCCGAAAGATCGAACAGTAGGCGACGGTTCGACCTAGGGTTTCATTTTGAAATCCAAAGTCAGAACCACCTAGGGTTTCATTTTGAAATCCAAAGTCAGAACCAAGACTGCTCTGGCTGTGATTCATATGCTTACTATTCATTTTGTACTATTCTTGGACTAACCCTGGTTGCAGGAGTGAAAGATGTTTACTGCTGCATCCCAGGCACCTGAGAGGACTCAGGCGCTCGAGAAGCCAGGCGCCTGATACGTATCAGGCGCCCCAGATGGCATTTCTTTGCGGGGGAGAGGCTAAGCTGGCAGGGTTGCCACGCCAGCATCTAAGGCGCTCATGAGCCATCAAGCGCCCCAAGTATCCCAGGCGCCCAAGACAAAGGATAGGTGTTTGGCCGAGTCTGTGGATAAGCATGCGCCCAATTCGCTCACGTGGTAGGTGCCCCATAAGCCTCAGGCACCCGAGAATTGTATATAAAAGGGGCTTCACCCCTTGATTTCCATTATCAATTACATTCAACACAAAAAGGCTTTCTTGCAACTCAAGCACTCCAACGCGCTTCAAACTTCTTCCATGCTCTAGTTTTTCAGCGCCGCCAACGATCAAGATTGACAACATGCTACCGAAGACATTCTACGACTTTTCTGGTGTCGTCGGTATATTTACATTTGTTGCTTAAATTTTGTACTCGACTTACGTATTTGTAATATTTACTCGACTTATAGAATTGCCCAACAAAAACGGTCAAGAACTGTGGGCCTTGGAGTAGGAGCCGTTAAAGACTCCAAACCAAGTAAAAGGAAAACGTATTAGCATTGTGATTTTATTCTTCTGCTGTGTTTTTGATTATTTCAAAAATGTTACGTAATGGCTATTTACCCCTCCTCTATCGATTACAACGATCCCACAAGTGGTATCAGAGCGGGTTGCTCAACCTTGGTGAAACCGCCAACTGAGCAATTTTTCAGAATTATTTTTCAATTTTTTTAAAAAAATTATTTTCTCATTTTTCGAGGTTGGTGCAATACCACTCGAATTAATTTTTAGTTTATTCTTTTTATACTGCACTACTAATCCAAGACAAAGTCTTGTAACGAGTTTTTGTTTTCTTTGTTTTTCAGGTCCACCTGAAAACTTAGGTGGAAATGTGGATCATCATCCAGTCTGGACTGGAGATCCCGAAGAACTCACAAGAAGAAGTTCAAGGATACTCTGAGTGGGACACTGCACTCAAGAAAAAAATAAAAGCAGACGCAAAAGCCACTCAAACCCTCCAGTGTGGACTAACGAAGGAAGAACTCAACTGTGTCGGCCCGTTCAGCAGCGCTATGGAATTATGGAATAAATTGATCGAGCTGTACAAGGGGACATCGGACACGAGAATTAGTAAGAGGGATCTCCTTTTAAACAAGTTGTACACAATCAAAATGCAAGACAGTGAAATAGCTGCATAGCTACACGTGAGGATCCAAGAACTTATGAATGGTTTGCACACAATAGGTCACAATGTAGAAAACCGTGATCTAATAAGGTATACCCTAAACTTGTTCCCAAGGAATTCATTGTGGGCATCAATGGTAGATGCTTACGAGGTTTCTAGGAACCTTTCAGACATTATGTTAGATGATTTTTTTTCTGAATTAGAACTCCACGAACAGACTAACGCTTCATAGGTCGAGAAGGGGTTAGCTCTTTTTGCAGGAAAAGTCCCTGCAAAGCAAAAGTAGAAAAAAGTGCAACTGATACCTGAGTCAGATTCCGACTCAGAGTCTGACGACGACGGAATCGATTATCCGGAGCTGGTTCGGATGGCCCAAAGCCACTACAAAATGATCAAGGGCCAAAGAAAGAAGAAGAAGGCGAACCAGCAAAAGGATGATCCAACCGAACCTTCCACCAGCCAGAAAACCACTGTTATGGGTGCAACAAGAAAGGCCACTACAAATCGGAGTGTCCTAACTTGAAGGAAAACAAGAAGAACTGGAGGAAGAAGGCTCTCAAAGCTACATGGGATGAATCGTCTTCAGAAGAGAAGAAGAAGTACCACACGCCAACCTCCTCACGCTGACTACTTAGGAGAATCTCAACACCGAATCGGAATCTGAATCAGAAGAAAATGTCGGAACCGGAAGACTCTCAATTTCGGAAGACGGGCAAATAACGGTAAGAGGTTATCCCGAATCTCAGCTTTACAATTTAATATCTTATTTGTCTCGTAAGTTGGCCAAAGCCAACGTTAGGGTCGAATCCCTCCGACAGGAAGTCAAAATCCTGAAAGAGGGAGTCAACTCTAGCTCCTTAAGTGAACCAGTTTAGGAAGGAAACTCCACTCAAGCCCAAAAACTTGAGGAGGAGAATTCCTCCTTGAAAACTCAGGTGAAGGAACTTAGAGTTGCACTGGAACGATTTTCCTTGGGTTCCAAGGGTTTTGACATGATTCTGGGAAAACAAAAATCAGTTCTGAATCGATTCGGATTTGGTTATCGAACCAACTCACAATACAGATCTTACTACTCTATGTTGAACCCAAGTAGAACCCGAGTCCAAGCATGGGTCCCAAAATTATGCTTGACAAATCAAGCCGGACCAAACTAATATTAGATTCCCAAGGACAAGATTCATATTTTGCCTAACCCATATCGAGGCTTTAGTCTAGGGGGAGCCAATATAAATCCATTTTTATAATTAGATAATTTTTTTGTTTTTTGTTTGATGTTTGTTTATTTTATTTTCTGCAAGAATATTATGCTTAGACTTAGGAATGGTTAGATAAGGATCTGACTTAATTAAAACTTGCACAACCTAGTATTAGGGTGGGGCGAGATGATAGTATGTTAGGGAAACTTGTCTAAAAAGTTAGGTAGGGTAAGATGTACCCTATTTGGTCCTATTAATTAGGTGGAACTAATCGAAGCTACCTCACCAAATCCTCAACTAGTTAGACCAGAGTTTCTTAATAAGTAATATAAGAATAAAATTTCTTTAAAAGGCTTTGTCTAGGAAAGGGTTGATGATCCAATAAGGCTATGACCAAAGAAGGCCTCTGTGCCTCGCCAAGACCTAGAAGCTGATTATCAAAATTTATTTTTAACTTATTAATTGTTAAACCTAAATCTAACACAAGGTTTAATTAAATCATAGTGTTAACATAAAACCAAGTTAAAATTAATGTATCTCACAAAACAGATAAGGATACCTGTTTTGCCACTTAGAAATGGGTGAGATGTGTAGGACCTAATAATGTAGTCCAACCAACCAACTTAATTAACTTTACCCTTAATATATATTTAATCTCAAAAACTTAACTTAATTTAACATTTTTAAAATTTAACTTAATATTTTCAAAAATTAAATTTAACACTTTTCAAAAAATTCAACTTAATGTTTTTCAAAATTAATGATTTAAAAAATTTAACATAATGTTTTTCAAAATTAATGTTTTCAAAAATTTAACTTAATATTTTTCAAAATTAATGTTTCAAAAAATTTAACTTAATGTTTTTTAAAATTAATGTTTTCAAAAATTTAACTTAATATTTTTCAAAATTTTAACTTAATATTTTCAAAATTAATGTTTTCAAAAATTCCACTTAATATTTTCTAAATTATTGTTTTAAAAAATTCAACTTAATGTTTTTCAAAATTAATGTTTTCAAAAATTTAACATAATTTTTTTCAAAATTAATATTTTAAAAAATTTAACTTAATGTTTTAAAAAATTTTGTTTTCAAAAATTTAACTTAATGTTTTTCAAATTTAGATTTTCAAAAATTTAACTTAATGTTTTTCAAAATTAATGCTTTCAAAAATTTTTTCAATGATTTAACTTAATGTTTAAATTTTCAAATAAAACTAAGTTTTTAACTCAACCACCTTTTTAAAAGTTACGCAAAACTCAACTTAGGCCTTGTTTGAACCCGGTCAAACGTAGTCAACTAGGCGCTCGAGACCTAGCGGACGCTCGATATTTTATCCCCTCCCAAGGCAGTCAATGGCTGTCACACCTGAGTCTTAACTGAACTCAGGCACCCGAGTAAGATCTTGGGCGCCTCACCTTTGCCATAGGCGCCTCAGTTCCTTCACGGGCGCCCGGGAAGGGTTATATAAGCCCTCGCCCATGGCACCCTCTCCACACCAAACTCACACCACTTCCTCACTTCTAAGATCATTTTCAAGCATCCCAAGCCTTCCTCTCTACTTCCTCTCCTACAATGCCTCCTCGGTATGTTTTTCAAAGTTTATTCCTCTTTTTCAACTTATTATTATTAATTATTTGAATTGGTGATTATCATTAGCAAACGTCGTCCTGTTGAAACCAACCTTGGTACCGAACCTAACCTTGACCTTAGGTTTCCGACATTAGCCCTTTTTAATAAATTTGTTACCACTACGTACAAACCCATAAAGACCAACTATCTGAATAGGGGATTCTTTACCCAATCCCGTCCTACAGCTATTGATGTCATTATTTACTACCAACTTGAACGATTAGTGTATTGTAATCATTCTATAAACGTGACTTTATATGCTGAGTTTTACAACAACTTGGTCAAAGTCGATGACTTTTGCTATACCACTAATGTTCAGACCCTTCCACTTACCGTTTCTCCTTCTATATTTACTAGATTTCTTGGACTACGACCATCTCAGTCCACGTTCTGTTGTTATCCTCCTAAGGGTCTTTCCTTTCCCGCCCCTTTCTCCCACATTACCCTCGACCTTCTTTACCCTTATTTTTTCAGACGTGAAGAGATTCGACGGTTCAGAATTTTCGATCCGTCGATCTACGCATCCAGGACTACGCCCTCTATCGAGTCTTGGTTCGCTGCATTCTTCCCTTGACTTCACGGGATGTAGCGATTATGCATCCCTTTCACTCATTTCTACTTTACGCGATGATCCATCATCTGGACATAGACATCGGTCTACATATGTTCCAGACGATCATCTATGCCTTTAGCATCTCCACTCACTCTAGAGTGCGGACCCCCTACTGTCACATCTTGACCGCACTTTTTCATCATTACGATCGTGATGTTTCTACCGGAGAGATCATCACAATGACCGAGTTTGATGAAATAGGAATTATGAACTTTTCCCTAGCCGTTGTAGATATTTCGGCCACCGGGGTCATATCATGGAGATGACGAGGTGCTCCACCCCAGGTCAACTCAGACGACGAGGTGGACGTTGATGTAGTAGATCTCGCCACCGAGATCGAGGAGCAGCTGAGAGAGTCTCCACCACCACCCCCTCCGATGACTACGGACCATCACCTCACACGGATAGAGATGGAGGTTCATAGTCTTCGAGAGGAAATGGAGGCCCATCACGTGGAGCAGATGGATGCCCTTCAGGCCCGACATGATGAGAGGCTCGCAGTAGACCAGGCTCGACATGATGAAAGGCTCGCAGCAGACTAGGCCTGACATGAGGAGATGATGTCAATGTTTCGGTTGTGCTATCCTGGCCCTTCGTGGCATCCGGGCTCGTCTTCTTAGCTATTGTACTAGGGATTTGTTTTCTGACTCTCCTAGTGTGTAAAAATTGACTTGATCATCTACTTTAGACTTAAGCACTCTAAGTTGATTATCTCTAGCAATGTGCTTAGTAGAATAGAGCTGTTTTTCTCTATTCTTTATTTTTTAAAAAAATCATATTGTTTTAAGAAAAATCATATTTTTTAATCATATTTTTCAACTAAGTTTTAAATTTTAAAATATTTTTCCGACTTAGTTTTTTTTCACAAAAGTTACCCTCTTCAAAACTAGGGGTTTTCCATGTAATAGACTTAGCTTAGGACTTAACCCTAGAAATGCATGCTCCTATAGATCTAGAAGCCAACATCTCACAAGTACATTAGGGTACTTTGATTGATAACCTAGATTGGGTTGAGATGCTTAGGTCTATGCCTTGACTCAAGATACTTTAAGTTAGTGCATCAAGTGCAGTTGGGGCGATAAATACAATTGAACAACAATCAAGTTAAGTATTCAAGCTTAGAAAGTCTAACTTGATCAGACTACTTAACTTGACTAACCCAAGTGAAAGCTGCTGTTATATAACAGTTAGTAAGTAGTAAACTGTGTTAGAAAGTGAGCGAAAGAAGTTAATTTGATCAATTTTTTATGAAAAGTTTTTTCATGCTTGGATCACTAGTATGTTAATTGGGTTCAAAATTTATTACTTGGGTCAAACTGAGTTCAATTCAATTACTTGTTGTCGGTCAGTTGCCTTTATTATTTTTACAAAGCAAGTAGGCTCTGATACATAACTATTTTTTCATGCCAATCATGATTTTTACCTTTTTTGATATATGACAAAGGGGGAGAGAAGAGAAGAAAAAATCAAGTTAAAATTAAAATTATTTTTTAAGTTAAAAGTACTTTTCTCTGTCAAGTTAAAATTATTTTTCCAAGTCAAGTTAAAATTATTTTTCTTTGTTTTCGAAAAAGTCAAAATCTTTGTGTTCAAAAAAGTTATTTTCGAAAAAGTCAAGTTAAAATTATTTTTTCATTTTTCCTCAAAATAATCTTTCAGTTTGTTACTCAAATTTTTTTTCCTAAAAAGTTTTTGAGAAAATGCTACTCGTTTCAGAAAAGTGTGTTGGAGAAAAACTTTAAGTTAGAAACTTTCAAAATTTGTTTTTCTCAATGATTTCCTTTACTAAGAAGTTTTCAAAATCTTTTAGGAAAAACTCTCAAAATAGAAAAATTTCATATTTTCAAAAGCTTCAGGGGGAGAAAACTAATTAAGGGGGAGAGTAGAAAAGCTATTTTGTTCTTTCTTTCCAGTACATAACTATCATTTGTTTTCTATTTTTAACTTAACTTTTGAATGGTGTTACCATAAATCAAAAAGGGGAAGATTGTTGGTGCCGAAAACACCAGATCGAACCTAATTTTGATAATGGCAAAGGGTTTTAAGTTAAGTTTGTATTGTTATCTAATAGATTTACCAAGTGTGCAGGAAGTCCTAGTTTTCCTAGGCATGAAGTCTTGACTGTAGGGTTGAGCAAGAGGCCCTGGTCAAGGACTGGGCGAGAAGACCTAGCCGAGGGTTGGGCAAGAAGTCATGGTCATGGACTGGGCAATGAAGTCCTGATCCGGAAGATTGGGCAAGAGTCTTAGTCAAGCGAGGATTGCGCATAAAAGTAGAGGTGGGTCGAGGTACGGACGTCTCGAGATCCGGCAGTCTCAGAGGCTGAGCAATAGTCCAACCGGAGGAGCTAGTTGGCAAAAGGTAACTTCTCTTGAGAGGAGTAGGTGAGGATGTGTTCCCCGAAAGAGGGAACAGTAGGCGTCGGTTCGACCTAGGGTTTCATTTTGAAATCTAAAGTCAGAACCAAGACAGCTTCGGCTGTGATTCATATGCTTACTATTCATATTTTGTACTATTCTTGGACTAACCCTGGTTGTAGGAGTGAAAGGTGTTTACTGCTGCATCCCAGGCACCTAAGAGGACTCAGACGCCCGAGAAGCCAGGCGCCTGATAGGTATTAGGCGCCCAGATGGCATTTCTCTGCGGGGGAGAGGCTAAGTTGGCAGGGTTGCCATGTTAGCATCTCAGGTGCCCGTGAGCCATCAGGCGCCCCAAGTATCCCAGGTGCCCAAGACCAAGGATAGGTGTTTGGCCGAGTCTACGGATAAGCATACGCCCAATTCGCTCACGTGGCAAGCGCCCCATAAGCCTTAGGTGCCCGAGAACTGTATATGAAAAGGGCTTCACCCCTTGCTTTCCATCATCAATTACATTCAACGCAAAAAGGCTTTCTTGCAACTCAAGCACTCCAACGCGCTCCAAACTTCTTCCGTGCTCGAGTTTTTCAACATCGCCAATGATCAAGATCGACGACACGCCGCCCAAGACACTTTATGACTTTTCTGGTGTCATCGGTATACTTTACATTTGTTGCTTAAATTTTGTACTCAACTTACATATTTGTAATATTTACTCGACTGATAGAATTGCCCAACGAAAATGGTCAAGGACCATGGATCTTGAAGTAGGAGCCGTTAAAGAGTCCGAACCAAGTAAAAAGAAAACGCGTTAGCATTGTGATTTTATTCTTTCGCTGTATTTTTGATTATTCCAAAACTTTTACGTAATCACTATTCACCCCCCCTCTATCGATTACAACGATCCCACACTATATTCCACTAAAATTTTTGGTAAATTCAGTAGGTAGAGATCTAAATTGGATCACTAAATCTGTTTGGAATTGTTAGATCATTTTGTTATTCATGTTAGAAATTAGTATTTTAATTTTCTGTCAACCTAACGAGTCTTTCAATTTTTTTTAGATTTAATTTGGTTTTAAATTTTTCTGTGATAGACACATATCATATCTATTCACAAATTTTTTTTGGGGTTTTCTTGACCGTTAGACAAATTTTTGTGAATTTTTTTTATAAAAAATTAAGTTTTTAATTTTACAAATATTTTGAAGATTATATTTGAAAATCTAATTTTTCAAAATTGTCCATTATATTTTGATCATTGAAAAAAATTAGCAAAGTTTTCTGAAGTGAAAATCTAATTTTAAGAATTATCTTTCAAAAATTCTTTATTCTATAATAAAAATCATATTTTCATACTTAGAAAATTTATTTCTTTTGTGAATTTTTTTACAGAGACTAATTGACTATTTCTACATTTTGACAAAAATTTTAAAAAATTTCTGATCAATAGATAATTTTCTATGAATTTCTTATTAAAAAATAAATTTTAAATATTAAATTTGTTTTGAAGATAAGCATTTTATGAACATATTTTTTTGGTGACTCTCTATCAGATCATACATAAGCAAAAAAATTAACAGCTCTTTTTGTTAAAGAAATATATTTTTTATAATTTAATCTATAAAAATTTACTATTTTTTCAAAGTATAGTCATTTTTGAAAAATATTTTAGAAATTTTTTGTTTAAGTTGGAAAATCTTTTCAAAATTTTAGTTTTATGTCTAACTACCCCTTAGAAATTTTTCATATTATTTCTAACATTTTGTGGTTAACCATGTTTTTTGATATGATCAAGGGGGAGTATTATGGGGTTAAGGTAAGGGGAGCTTATTTTTTGAAATTTAATTGCAAAAATTATCTTGTACTTAATTGCAATGATTTTCTTGTTTTGTGTACCCTAACTTACCTTGGGTTGATTCATATCAAAAAGGGGGAGATTTAAGTACCTTAGTTAGTTTTGATGTGATCGACCGAGTCAAGTTAGGTCTATTGTATTTGATCCTTGTGTCTAAGTATGCAAGAGGTTAGGAGCATAAGAAGTCGAGCAGAAGATGCAGTGAGCAAGAAGGATGACACAGGAAGGGAGCTGATGGGCTTGGTATATTCGAGAAATGAAAAGCTATGGAAGAGTACACTGGTAGACGAGAAGGACGTGCATGATGATCAAGGGACGAGAAGCCGAGGAGGAAGTCTACCTGAGGAGAAGGTCAGAGTTGGGTTCAAGTGAGCTCAACTCTAGATAGCCGAGCATCACCCTAGGGTTCGGGAGATTACTGGTCAACTCTGAGGTTAACCAGTTCTAGGCGCTTGGATGGGGTATAGGCTTTGGGATTCTAGGCGCCTGGATGGTTTTCAGGTGCCTAGGATGGGTTGGATTGCCAATGCGTATTGATAAAATTCTATCCAACTATGGTGCCCTTGATCACATTGGAGGTGCCTCTAGTACCACGTCAACAACAGTAACATTTGACCGTTGGGGCTATAAATAGCCCTTAGAGCTAGGAATTATTCACAACAATTGTAACAACTTTCCTATTCTTTTTCTGAGCTTTCCAACGCCTATAAGAGGTTTTTTTGCCTTCCACGAAGGAGATATATTTTGTGAGCTTCAACCATCTTGGATTAGTATCATTCCTAGTTGCAACCAAGTAAAAATCCCGAGTCTCTTCTTTTTTATGTTATTTATGTTTGTTTTATTTGATTAATTAATTTGTCATCTTTGCTAAGTTCAAACAGCAAGAGATTTCTCTAACTTCTTTACTGGCCTATGTTAGGATCAAAAGGAATTTAGATATTTCTACAATGGTATGATATTGTCCACTTTAGGCCTATGCCCTCATGGTTTTGCTCTTGGGCTCTCTCCAAAAGGCCTCATATCAATGGAGATATTTTTTTCCTTATAAGCCTTTGATCTTTTTCATATGTTTTCAATGTGGGACTATGTTTGCAACCTTACAACACCAACAATCCCCCCTCAAACAAAGGACCATAGGTTACCCCCTCAAACGGAAAGCCTTTCCATTTGATGTCTAATCCTCAACTCACCAAGACTTTTTGCCCCTCGGTCCACCTGACCTACTAGGACTTCACCGCCTAGCCGCAACTAGGACTTCTCTGCCTGGTGTATAGTCCTCCTGATCAAGACACGGGAGCCCACACTTGCATTGTTCAAGGCTTAACTCACATGGTTAGATCTAAATTATGGCTCTAACTCGTGCTTCTTTCGGTGGTTAGTCTGGTGAAGAGCGACCTGGTCTGATACCAATTGTTAGGATCAAAAGGAATTTGATATCTCTATAATGGTAAGATATTGTCCACTTTGGATCTATGCTCTCATGGTTTTTCTCTTGAGCATTCTCCAAAAGGTCTCATATCAATGAATATATTTTTCCCTTATAAGCCTATAATTTTTTCCATATGTTTTCGATGTGGGACTATCTATGCAACCTTGCAACACCAACAACCTATTCACCCCCTCTAGCCTGCCTATCGAAACCAATATATGCTTTGGTTAGTTATTTGTGCATATTATATATGATTTTATATATTTTTTAATACACATCTATTTGTATTTCATGATCATAATTTAGTTTATTGCACCCTATTTCTTATAAATTTGCTACTATACTTTCATTTTGTCGGAAGATCTGTTCCTTACTTATTTTCATTGATAGGACACAATTTGGAGCAAAAACACAGTGAAACTGAAGCAAAATGGGAGCTAGAGTCGGAAGCAGCCAACCACACAGCCAGGTCGTGTGGCTCTACATAGGCATGTAGGGGGTTTGCAAGTGTGAGCTAGCTAGACTCGCCAAAAGTGTAAATGTGACCGCACAAGAACAAGAGCTAAGGTAGGAAAGAAGAAGGTTCAGTGAAAGAGAACGAAGAAGACTATATAGAGGGAATATCCTTGGGTTTAGGTTTCCTTATGATGGTCTTTGATACTCTATGGGTTGCTAATACCTTGATCTCTATGTTTTAGTGTCGTAGGAAGCCTAGCTAAGTACCAAAGTGACCTTGCGAATACCACACCGATGTATCTCCCCTAGCGACTATCCGATGACATTAGATTGACATGGTAACATAAAACAACTGGTTAAAAGATTACCCCTGCTACATACGGCTCCCCGGGCATACATTCTAGATTACACAAGTCATCTCCTAATTTGGGATTAGGGAAGACCCATTAAGTGTAAACTAGGTTCATCCTTTTATGGGCATGATCTCCAAATCAAAGGAATGCTCAAGGTTGTCCAATTAAAGGATTATCCTTGTCACATAGGGCTCCTAGGGTATACAACCTTGAGCATATCCCTTAAGGGAGATTAATCTATATATCTATTCAATAAAACACGTCAATTAAGCATACACTTAAGAAATCTAAACATAAACTATTCATTGAAGCATTTCATCAATCAAAAACTATGCCAATTCATGTCATCAATCCAAAACAAGAGCAATCATAGAGTTTACATCAAATCCACATCACAGATAATCTCAAAATCCTAGAACACAAGGAGACTACTCACTAGACATGAAGAGAGACCAAAGACTCCAAGAAACAAGCATCCTAGATTCTAATATATGAAACTAGAGAGGAGGAGAAGAGAAATGTTTATTCTTTGCAATGGAGAGTCTTCGGAACCAATCTAAGCCTCAGTGATGATGGAGAGCATCAGAGATCATCCTCGAGCCGTTGAAGATCACCCGGAATGAAGGGGGTGGCCAAGAGTAGTGTCACCCCAAGGGGAAACTTTCTCCTCAAGCAAAGGGGAGGAGCTCCCCTTTTATAGTAGGGGTTGCATGTCCCTTGCCCTAGTGAGGCACGGGGCATACCGGGGTAGCATGGCCCAACCATCTACCCGACTACAAAAAGAGTAGCATAGGTCATGCCACCCACAGCCAGCCAAGCACAACCATGCTAGGAGGCATGACCTGCCCTTGGTGGTGGCACACGGTCGTGCCAAGATGGCACGACCATGCCATGTAGGGTTACACGCTCGTGTGATCCCATATGGTCCCAGTTCTGCTCTAGCTCTAGCGATCGCTTGCTCCATTTCACGTCCATTCTGCTCTGAATCATTTTCTATCAATGAATATAAGAGAAGAGCATATCTCTGAACTAGGGGAAGAAAATATACTAATAAAAAACTAAGTAGGGGCATAATTATGTAAATAAGAATCTGTACAAACAAGTGAATGAGCGTTGAAACAAGGATAGAAATGTATCTAATCTATGCTCATCACACCCCAAACTTAAACTTTTGCTTGTCCATAAGCAAAACACTCTGCCCATACTTATGCATCAGTTATTATGCATCATATTCTCCAATGATATGCCTTAACCCTATCAAAACTTTCACTAATGAGCATGATATAGAAATTAATTTGAGAATTGCTTAAGAAGAAGTTCTCCGTGCTCGGTGCAATGAGTATTCATGTTCCTTCAAGTATCAAGCCTGATGCCTAGTCAAGTCATCTTATAACATGTTTTCTCATAATCCCGGCAATAGACACTTACTTGCCACATGCTTAGTTCATCCTTTTCAAACTACCCATGATCTCAAAGGCATGCTGAGATCAAGAGAAGCCTAGTATTTATTTCTCCAGTAACTAAATTCAGTCTCAAAGGGATAAATTACTAGTTTTCACTTACAAAACTATTTTTTAATCTCTTATTCAACATTAGATGTTTTTTGAGTGCTTCAAGAGTGTAGCACTAACTCGACCTATATCTCTAATATGTACAAACATGATGGGATAAGATTTTTCTAAACGAGCTTTAATGATTTGAGTCACACCCAATAACCAAAATGCAGTTTGAAATGTCACTATGAGACACAAGTACTAGTAAGTCATATGAATCATGACTATTTATTAGAGTATTACCATTCAAAATAGGAAAAAATGATATAGATCCTAATTTTAGGCCAAGCTTAAATATCTCAATAAAGTAATGCTCATTTCGTACAAATGAAGATAGATAAAAGTAATTCACCCGACATACTAGCACTAATTTTTGATGACATAAATGAATAACAAAGATGCAAGAGTATCTTCCCAAAGACAAGACCAACAGAAGTAATTTGTATCTAACAAGCTCTACCATAAAACAAACTAACTGAAATGAATTGAAGCAAAGTAATATGCAAGCAAAGAAAACTATGTAAATGTATGTACAACCACCCAACTTAGACAACTCAGTGTCTCATTGAAATAAATATGGAGGTGGGGGGTGGGTCATTCCTAAGGTGCCTGAATGGGGGAGGGGGTGGTAAGGGTCAGGGGGTATCTCAGATGGGGGAGGGGATAATCCTCTCAAAGGGAACCTAGGCATTTGTGGCACCCTACCAATGTCTTGATGATACTGGTAAATGCATGCTACTTGTTGTTGAGACATAAACATGCCATCTCTAAACTCCCTCATGATCTCCCTCTCCTTGTAGTAATCTTTGACAAATTTAGATATTTGCCCATGAAAGTTATCCGTCATCTAGAAGTGGTCCTAGACTTCTTGGTATTACCCTTGTGAGAGTGCCCAATTATTGTCTAACCAGTCCTGAGTGGCACTCTAACTCACACTAAGGGTTTCTAATGAAGCTCTAAAATCAGTGAAATCAAACCTAGATGTCCCTGCATCACCGTAGGCAAAGGAATGTTGAGCCACGTCGGGATAGCTAGTTGATTCTGGGTCATGGTGGCTTGTTGGCATGTCAGTTTAAACAGATTAGGTGTGGGGTAACTGAAAGGGCTAGCTCTTTAAGGTGCTTAATCTCTCAAAATCCAGTTGGCAGGGTTGTGAATTGTAGTAAGTTCTGGGTTTGATAGGGGGAAAGGAAATCCATTCCTCCTAGGAAAAATGTATCTGATTTTATCCCGAATGATCATCTTCATGGCCAAACAGGTGTCTATGTCAATTTTTGAGTTACCATGAATAATGTCCAAACTATAAAGTTCTCATTCTAAATTAATGGCAATTTGGGTAATCATCCTTCCAAATACTATGACACTTGAAGTGGCCTCAGCGGACCTCACTAACGTCTGAAGGAAGTGAAAACCCGTGTCAAAATTGACTTTTTCAATATTGCCCAAAAAATGTAAAGATATATCTTCCTAACAACCTCGTCACTCTCCACTCGACCGAAGATGGTCTTGCTCATTGCCCAATGGAGGTAACGGAAAATGAGATTTCATAGGCAAGTGATCTTAGAGCATGATGGTTGATGGGGCTCATCGAGTCCAATTAGTTCGATCCAAAATCTATTGCTATTGAATCCATATTAGAAGTTCCTAGTTTCCGCCATGGGCTATTAAAGTCATACAAGGTCTACACGTGATCATAGTTCATTAATCTAAAGTTAATTTTGCCATCATGATCATTATCCGAAGTAATGTTGACCTCTAATGAACTTAGAAATTCTAGTACTAAGCGGGGTATGTGTGGTGTGCAGAATACATCATATCGTTCCAATCAATGACACTAGTTAACCAATCAATATCATCATTAATCCCTAAGATAGCCATGGTATCCAGATCAAAATATCTAGTGTAAATTATCTTACAAGTAACAAGGGTATCAAATCTAGATTTTTGATCATCATTGCGAAAAATAATGCTAAAAGTATTAATATCATCATTACTCTCATCGCATGCCAACTGCTTTCTCTTGCTCTTAGCTTTAACTTTCCTTGTGTTAACCACTTTGCCTTTACCCTTGTCTTTTCTTGGATCATATCTTGCACCACCGCTTGATGAACCACCTTTCTTTAGCCTTTTCAAAATTTTGGACATCTTTTTGTCAAATTTAGGGGGTGGGGTGGAGCTTGATCCTTGGGAGGGAGGAGAGTTAGGGGAAGAAAACTCTCTTGATGAGGAGGTGGAGGAAGGAGGAGTTGAGATCTCTTGGAGTTTAGGGGAAAAGTGGAGATCTAACCTTAGTGAGGAAGGATTTGATATTGGAGGGGGAGAGTGAGAGTTCTTGAAAAGAAGGAGGAGTTTGGAAAGAATTTTGAAGCTTTTGGGAAGGGGTAAGAGAGGTGGAGGAAGGAGATTTGGGTTTGGGAACTTAGAAGAAGAAAGGGAAGGTGGGTGCGCACAGCCTGGGTGGGGGGAGGGCATATGGGGCCGTGTGACCCTTATAGGGCACAGTTGCCTAGACAACACGGCTAGGGTACGAACCATTCCATATAGCAAGGCGCGACCTCTCGGTGAGGGGCGCACGGGTAGAGCACAGGGTCGATCAACTTGCAGCACCTTGGCATAACCTGGAGCACAGGTCGTGCCACATTCAGCGGCTGGGCATAGCTTGTGCATGGGTCATGACAAATGGCATGGACCGATCGTGCATCTCTCGGCGAGAGGTGCACGGGCTGTGCTGCCCTACACGGGTAGGCCATGTGGGGAGTTGCAATTGTAATCTGCTCATCCACCACCCTGCACAAAAAGAAAAAAAAGTGTCAAATTCTTTAAAAAACATACCAAAAACCTAGATGCATGAAAAACTATGTACAATCTTGGATTGTCTCCTAAGAAGTGCTTGTTTAAGGTCGCGAGTTCGACCTCTTGGTTCAACTTGGAGAATTGGCCTTAAAGGGCGAGTGCTCCACTTCATTCGGGCTAGAACAGCTCAACTTGTCCTTTTTCTGGACGCGTGTCAGAATAACATATTTGTCATTTGATGTGCGGGTCACATCCTTTCATCTGTCGGATCCAATGAATCCTCCGGCGGCTTTCGTTGTGGGGGTTCTTAGTGTTCCTTTTCATCAACAATTTCGAGTTTGAGATCTTCCAACTCCTAGCCAATACTCACTACTATGGACACGGATAGAGGATTACATGATTTAGATAAGTTAAATTCTAAACATTCCTAGCAAATCACAAGAGACAACATGTGATTCTTGACGTCAATGATGGCTCGAACCATCCCAAAGAATGACCTCCCCAAAACGAAGGAGATCTTGGGATTCTCTTCCATGTCTAGGACTACAAAGTCTGTAGGGACTATAAAGCTCCCTATCTCAACGAGCACATCTTCCAGGATACCAAGTGGGTATCTGTGGGAGTGGTTAACTAATTATAGTTCCATTGTGTTAGTTTCATATCATTCAAACCAAGTTTCTTACAAATTGAATATGGAATGAGACTTACGCTAGCCCCAAGATCATAGAAAGCCTTACTAAATGCTATTGAACCGACATTACTCAAAAATTGAAAAACTTCCTAGGTCCCGGAGCTTGGGTGGAAGAGAAATGAGCAGTATGGTGTTGCATCCTTTAGTTAGCGCCGCCGTCTCAAAGCCATCTTGCTTGTGCTTTGTGGAGATGATTGCCCTCATAAACTTTACAAACTTTTTGGCATTTGATGGAGTGCATCTATAAGGGGGATCTCAATACATAACCATTTTAGCTTCTCTAGAAACTTGTCAAATTTCTTATCTTGCTTGGCCTTCAAGAATCATTGTGAAAAGGGGATCTGTTAGGACCAAAGAAATTTAGATATCTCAATAATGATATGATATTGTCCATTTTAGGCCTAAGCCCTTATGGTTTTGCTCTTGGGCTCTACCCAAAAGGCCTCATACCAATGGAGATATCTTTCTCTTATAAGTTCATGATCTTTCCCATGTGTTTTCAATGTGGGACTATGTTCGTAACCTTGCAACCCCAACAATTTCCCCTCAAATAAACGACCACAGGCCACTCAGGAGGAAAACCTTTCCGTTTGATGTCCGATCCTCGACCCACCAAGACTTTCTATCCCTCGGTCTACCTGATCTACTAGGACTTCATTGCCTAGCCGCAACTAGGACTTCTCTACCTAATGTCTGACCCTCTAGATTAAGACACGGGAGCCTATACTTTCTTTGTTCAAGGATTTAACCCACATGGTACAATTAGACCATAGCTCTTGTGCACAGTCGGGGGTTAAATCTTCTGGAAGTCCGGACTTTGATAATAATTGTTAGGACTAAAGGAATTTAGATATTTGTATAATGGTATAATATTGTCCACTTTGGGCCTAAGCCGTTATGGTTTTGTTCTTGGGCTTTACCCAAAAGGCTTCATACCAATGGAGATATTTTTCTCTTATAAGTCCATGATCTTTCTCATGTGTTTTTAATGTAGAATTATGTTTACAACCTTACAACCCTAACAGGATATTCTGAGTAATGAAGTTTGGTGGAGGCACATCAATCTCCTCATTCTCCTTCGAACCTTTAATGGTAGAGAAGGATGGAGAAGACTCTCCATTGTTCTTAGTCCTCTCTTGAGCAATCACTTGGGCCTTGCCCAAGGTCCAATTGCTTCGTAACTCAATGATGTTGCAATGTTCTATTGGGTTTGGTTTTGCTTTTCTAGGGAATGTTCCTTGTGTTTTGGAGTAGGAGGTGGCGATTTGAGCAACTTAACTATCAAGCATCATTATGTGTTTCTCACTATTATCCAATCTCACACTAAGTTGCTTCATGTCATTCTTTATTTCCTTTTGGTTCGCCAAGATTTCTTCCAGAAGTTTAGCTCATGATGGTTGGTAAGCTTGCTTGTTCCCTACCACTTGGCCTTGGTCTTGGTTGTTTTGGTATGAAAAGTTCGGGTAATTCCTTCACCCAGGGTTATACGTGTTAAAGTAGAGGTTGTTCTATCTTGATTAAAGGCACCAATTGCATCAACTTATTCTACTTGGCAAAACTGGGATGATGTTGCCCCAAGTGGATAAACTTTAATTTGGTGCTCGGTGCTCCCACTCTTAGTGTTAGCCCTAGAGCCAATTATGAGATGATTATCTATGAAACATTTTATACAATATTCTATTTAATAAAGGTAAAATTTGATTATTATATTTATTTCATGATTTTACCCAATGAATAAGTATAACAATATCCTTGGGTAGTAGACTCTGATCTACATTATATCAATTAGTTGAAATGATAATAAGATGATGTATAGAACACTACTTTTAACTATTCCTAGTCAAGTATTAATATTTAAGGATAATATTAATGTGTTAAGACTAGTATGTAAGCCAATTGATGACTTGATCTCACAAGTCATTGATATGGGATATCAAGTTGACACATGAGTATACATTAGAGAATGTGTACTAAATTGACCCGCCATGAGAATGTTTCATGGATCGTTATATGAGTATCATAAATTTTCTCATGTGACTATTAGTATGAATAGTCCTTAGACCTGAAGTCACTATGGTTCCCTACATAAGGAGTTGTGTACTTTGGTATCGTTAAACGTCACCCGTAACAGGGTGTATTATAAAGATGATCACTGGTTATGCAATAAATTATGTGGAGGGATGTGAGTGATGTAAATAGGATCTATCTCTCCCATATGACGGGAGTGATATTTGTGGGTCCCTTGATCGAGTTAGATTACTAAATGCATAGCCATGTTCAAATGAATCAATATGAAATATTGAGCTTATTTGCTTGTATGAGTCTACTTGGGGATCAAGAAACATGAAGATTGATTAGAGGATAATATGGTCTATGCCTTATTGATCAATTTAGATATCGAGGATAGAAGGACAAAATCATATATTATAATAGTCACAGAATGATTATGTCGGATCTCGACATTCTCGCCACTTGAGTAGCAATAATGCATTGTTAGATGTCGCTCATTATTTATGTATCTAAAGTGGTTTAGATACATTGTCAACGTTACGAGAACCTATTGGGTCACACACAAAGGACATGATGTCTTGGAAATAAATTGAATTTAGTTCAACTAAATTGTGTTCCAAAATTGGATTGATTAAGTTAGACTCAAATGAATCCAATTAAGTTGAGGGATTGAGTCTCATCCAAGTTACGCTCTTTTAGATTAAACTCACCCACTTGATAATAAATAATATTCATTAAAAGGTTAATGAATATTATTATTAGAGGAAGATCAAGAGCTATTCACTTCATTGGATAAAGAGAAGATAAAAAAATCAAAGTAAATATAAAGATGTTTTGATCTTCATTGAGTTTTATTGGCATGCACACTAGGTAAGCTCAAGGGACAAAAATCCTTGGTATTTATTGTATGACTATAAAAGGGTCTCTTGTCATGCGGGAAGGGTTCATTGTTCTTCTTCCTCCTTCCTGACCCTCTTGGTCGAAACCTTCACGTGGGGGTTTTAATATTTTGTGAACTATCCCAAGTTGCTAGCACAACTAAGGTGATTCTTCTCTGCGACATAGATTTTGTTCGTGTGGATACTACAAGAGGCACGAATACTTAAACATGCAAGAGATTCAACGAACCGAGGATAAACGGGATAATCGAAGGGCACACACCAAAGATATAATCATTAGTTAAGTAGATAAAATTTCATACGAGTTTTTTTCACATGGATCGCTCGAAGGGATCTTAAATTTTTGTTGGATTTTAAAGTGTTTTTCACTTAGAGATCCCTACACCCACAACTCAACATGATAGCATTCACTGGGTTAACGTTGATAGTGTCGAACATCTTAGTCAAGGCATCATGTTTAGCAGAAAACAAGTCAATGGCTCCCACTTCATGCTTCCTCGGGATCATGGTTGGGTTGAAACACATCTCGGACACTCATTGGTGATGATTTAGTGTCACACTCTCTATGATTGCTTCTGCTTCATCTAGACCCTTTTTCATAAGTACTCTACCTACTGCGAAATCCATGGATACCTTGATCTGGTAATTGATTTCATTGTAGAAATTGTGGATCACCAACCATTTATCCAAGCTGTAGTGTGGGTACATCCTCAACATCCCCTTGAATCGATCTCAAACATCAAACAATAATTTAGTGTCATTCTGCCTGAAGCTGGCAATAAAATTCCTCATATATATATGTAGTCTTACTTAGCGGGAGGAATTTATCTAGGAAGACTTGTTCACACTGAGCCTAAGAGGAAATGCTATTGGGAGGGAGGGATTTTAACCATGCTTTGGCTCGGCCTCACTGAGAAAACCCAAATAGAAGTAGCTTGACTCAATCTAGAGGCACCCAATTCATCATTAAGGTTCCACAAATCTCATGGAATGTTTCCAAATGTTGGTTGGGGTCCTCAAAAACTCCACTCCCAAATTTATATTGTTGTACCGTGGAATGAATGCTGACATGATTTCAAAATTGTTGGTCTCTACAGTAGGATTGGTGATGCTAGAACTAAAAACTCTAGCATGTTGCGTTACGTAGTCCTTCAAAGGTTTATTGTTCGAATTGTGTGACATGGCATTCTGTGGTTGCAGTTGCTCTGAATCTAATCGTGCTTTTTATTCTCTTCTTCTGCATCTGAATATTCTGTCAATCTCAGGATCAACAGGTAATAGATTTCCTATAAGGATTAGTCTTCTCATGCACAAAAGAAATATTCCAAAGTAATGTCAAAAGAAGTAATGTTTTTGGTATTTCTATATGAGAATGCAAAAATATGAAAGAACTGTTGAGGCAATCTGTTGTCCGGAGTGACCAAGTGTTTTGATGTTTGAGAAATGGGTTTAAGTTAGGTTTACCCCTGTGTTCTTATATGTGTATGTTGAGTGTGTAGGTTGTACAAGTTACACATATGGACTTGACTGGACGACCTCGGTACGGTGAAGGGTGGCATGGAGACAAGCTGGAGGCTTGTGTGAACCCGAGGGACTTTGGAGAGTAGGGACGATGAGCTGAGGGGCGCGGACTTCGAGACATGTGTGAAGGATGTCATGGAGGCAAGCTGGAGGCTTACGTGCATCCAAGGGACGGGAGCCGAAGATGAAGAGTGCGCGAAGGCAACAGTCGAGGCTGCGAAGGAGGAGTTAGTCGAGTCGTGAGGGTATGAGTGCTGTGTGATTGTACTCGGGTAGGTGGCTGGTGAGTTGGCTGAGAATTCGAACGTTGAGATGCAACGGTCGAATTTCAGTGGCACCAGTCGACTACCCTGGGAGCAGTCGACTGGTGGCGAGGGTTTCAGCCCGAGTCCTTTTTAAAGAGGACTTCGTGATGGCTGAGATTCTTGACGAATCTTATCTTGGTTAAAGGCAAGATAGTAGTCTTTGTGCTCAGTGTTTTGTTTGAGTTTGTGGCGAGGTTTCTCTACCCACAAGGAGCGACGAGGGCTAGCCGGAGGTTATCCGAGGATTGATCGACAGACGGATTCTTGGATTAGTCACCCGTTCGGGGTGGATACCAAGTAAATCTTCCGTGTTAGCATTGGTTAGTCTTGTTTATTTTGTTTATTATTATTTCCGCTGTGCAAACTAACCATGTATGAAGAAAGCTTCAAAAAATTGCTATTCACCCCCCTCTAGCAAATACAATCGATCGTACAATTGGTATCAGAGCGAAGGATCACTCTTGATCGGACTAACCGCCGAGGGAGCACACGCTAGAGGAAAATGGAAGGGGAAGGTCTGCTAGGATGGGATATTCGGATTCCACCTTCGTACGACCGCGACGATTTCGCGTATTGGAAAGGTAAAATGTCATATTTTCTAATGACTAATATTGAAGATTGGATGTGTATAGAAATAAACTTCGATTCTCCCAAGGACAAAAAGGGAAGGACTCTTAAGAAGAAGAAGTGGGTCGAGGAGCAAATTCATCAATCCGAAATCAATAACAAGGTAATCAAAATGTTAATCAATTTAATACCTAATGACATTTTGGATAGGATTGGTGAGTATAGGGATGCTAAGGAATTGTGGAGCAAGCTAGTAGCTCTCCATGAAAATCCTACACGAGTAGAAGAAGAAGAGCCTAAGGAAATGGGCTTAGTGGTCCAAGAAGAGGAAGAAAAATCATCTATCTCCTCACGAGAAGAAGAAAGTGAGAGGAAATCCACCTCAAGAGAAGAAGAGGTAGCATCAATTTCAAGGATTGAGGGGAGGAGAGACCCTCAATCATACAAGAACAAGAAGAAGTCTCTACCTCCACCAAAGCTAAACTGAAAGAGCGCATCACATGCTTTGGTTGCCACGAAAAGGGGCACTACAAGACAAGTGCCCGAAAGGTAAAAAGGAGGTACATTCTAAATCTATTTCAATTAAATTCTAACATAAAGTGTAGGACTGGAGATATCCAAGAGAAGAAGAGGAGGATTCGATGCTTCACGTGTAGTAAGCTAGGGCACTACCACACCAAGTGTCCAAGGAAGAAAGAGCTCAAGAAAATGGGACACTTGAGGAGATGGGAGAAAGAAGAAAGGAGGAAGCAAAGATCACATCAAGGGGGAACTTCAAGGGTAAGGGAGGTAATTCCTAACCCTAGATTAAAATATAATTCAATTTCAAGTTCCTCATTGCTTTTTAAAAATAATGTTAATCATTCATCCATGCATGCATCCTAGGATTAATGAAAATTGTGTACTTGTGCACAATTTTGATTGTAAGTACAATGATACGACTAGGGTTAATAAGGTAGACCATAATCCTAAGAAAAGCATGCATCATGATCAACCCAAGACCTCCAGACCTAAGGATCATGGTACTAATCCCAAAAAGGGAAGGAATGTGCCTATGAAAATAGGTAGTTCTAGGAATGCCCAAAGTGCACATATGGACTCAAAGGTTAGATATCTGCAAAGGAAAAATCAAGCCTTGAGGGCAAGGCTTGATACATTAGAAAAGGCCCTAGAAAGATTCACGGTTGGATCTAAGGGCTTAGACATGGTGTTGGGTAGTTTAAAACCCAACTATGATAGATCGGGTTTGGGCTACCGGTCTAAGACTTTCAAGGCCAACAAAAAGAAACATGCTCAGAAGACATATGATCATGGCAAGAAGAAGTCCAAGGATGGCAAGAGGGTGTCATCCAAAGGGAAAAAGGATGACTTAATCAAGGACAAGGTGTCCAAGGTTAAGAAGGTCCATTTTGTAGGCCAAGAAATACCGGGGGCACACCGGTGTGGTCTAGTGTGGGTTGAGTCACTTAGGTAGGTGGCTAGGGCTAAGAGCTCAAGGGGGAGCTCTAGAAGCCTTTGGGGTCCATGGTAAATGGATCTCAAGAGTTTCTCTCCTAGGAAATTAGGTGAAATGTGCCAAAAAGGGTTGAAAGACTTGGCTAAGTCTTAATCCTAGGGTTTGACACATTAGATGGAGTTTTAGGAAGAGAATGGTGAAAATAAGGATATATTGGGTAAAATTAGGTTTTGATGTGTGAACACCATATAACTCAATGATAGAAATGTATCATGGTCAGAAATGAGAAAACACATCAAGGAGAAGCATAAATTAGAACTTTTGGAGGAGTTAAAATGATACAATTTAGAGAAATTAGAGTTTCGTGCCAATCTTGGGATTTGGAGTACATTTGTTTGGAAACGTATTTTTTCCAAGTAAACATTGGCCCCACAAATTTCCCACAAAATTTCATAATTTTTGGAGATTTGTGGAATTATCTAGGCATTTCTGAAATTTGGCTGAAAACCTGAAACTTAGGTATCAGTAGACTGCCCTGGGGGCAGTCGACTGATCCGAAGTGAATTCAGCCCCGGGACCATTCTGTAAGGTTTGCCAGTCGACTGTCCCAGGGGCAGTCGACTGGTCAGTAGGTTTAAGGATAAAAGCCATTTTGGATGTTGAGAATTCAAATATGGATTATCGGATATGACTTTGGGTTAAAAGTCTTGATTATCATTTCATATTCATTGACTAGAGTGTTATCTTATGATTTAATAAGGTTTTATTGATGTTTTGAAAATCGAGGAAGTTTGATAAGTGATGTTAAGAGATAAGAAGGAAAAATTTCATCATATTATGGACTCATATGGAAAAGAAAAGAATTGAGGACAATTCCATGTGTTGAATTATGATAGTTAGCTTTGACAAACACATAGAATTAGAGATAAATTTGAAGGTTGATACAAATGTCAAATCTTTAAGGAAATTAGATTGTACCAAAAGTCAAGCACACTTGATATTTTTATGCAATCATATTTTTCTAGGATAGGGTATATCCTAGCAAGTGTGTTTGCAAACCTTTAGGTTGTTCAAGGGTTTTGTTGAGTTCGTGTTGGCACTAGGAATAAGGTTGCTTGGGATCAATCCTTTCATGGTGGCCAAGGGAGAAGAACTTGGGTGTTAGGTTGGGTAGAACCTAATTTGAATTTAGGGTGTTAAGTTGAGAAGAACTTCACCTAGGAAAATTGAAAATTGGAAGAAGGCATATGTTAAGGGGGAGGTTGCCTCCTTGTTTGTCTTAATTTTTATAAGAAATTATTGGGTTTTGTGTCCAACTTGGGAACGGTGATAGATACATGGTGAAATATATTTTTCCCAAGTAGGTATGGGTACCACAATGTTCTCCACAAAATTTGAAAATTTTTGGAGATTTGTGGAATTTCTAGCGCAATTATGAAATTGGCCAGAAAACTGATAAATCAGAGTATCAGTCGACTGCCCTGGGGGGCAGTCGACTGGTCAGGGCTGGTGTGAGTATCCAGCAGCTGACTTAGGTCCAAATGGTGAAAAACAAGTGTATGGGGGGGTTAGTACACTGTGTTTAGGATCATTAGGGATTGAAAGAACCAATAATTGAGATATTGTTGGGTCTTTTTGATGTTAGGCAAAGGGGGAGAAGTTTGGGTATAAGTTGGGAAACCAAACGTACCTTTGCTAGAAACCCTAGGTTTAGGGGGAGCTAAGATTAAGGGAGAGCATGGTTGCTCCATTCTTGGCGTAAGGGGAACCTTGGAGAGGTTCTTAAAAAAACCTTTGTAAGTCCAATGTAGGGAGAGCTTGGGAGAAGCCTTAAAAAGCCCGTTTTAGTGAGAAAGTCCTAGCTTGGAAGGCTAGGTATGTGAAAAGTCATAACTTGGAGGGTTAGGTGGTGAAAATTCCTAACTTGGAGGGCTAGGTGTGGAAAAGTCCTAGCTTGGAGGGCTAGGTGTGAAAATTCCTAACTTGGGAAGTTAGGTGTGAAAAGTCCTAACTTGGAGGGTTAGGTGGTGAAAAGTCCTAGCTTGGAGGGCTAGGTGTGAAAATCCTAACTTGGAGGGTTAGGTGTGAAAAGTCCTAGCTTGGAGGGCTAGGTGTGTAAAATTCCTAACTTGGAGGGTTAGGTGTGGGATGCCTTGGGATAGGATCCATTTTTGCATTGCATATGCATTATTTTTGCTATTGACTACTATTTTGCTTTCTTTAACTTAAGCGTATTGCCAAACATCAAAAAGAAGGAGATTGTTGAGGCAATCTGTGGTCTGGAGTGACCAAGTGTTTTGATGTTTGGGCAAAGGGTTTAAGTTAGGTTTACCCTTGTGTTCTTATATGTGTATGTTGAGTGTGTAGGTTGTACAAGTTACACATATGGACTCGATTGGACGACCTCGGTACAGTGAAGGGTTGCATGGAGACAAGCTGGAGGCTTGTGTGAACCCGAGGGACTTTGGAGAGTAGGGACGATGAGCTGAGGGGCGCAGACTTCGAGGCATGCGTGAAGGATGTCATGGAGGCAAGCTGGAGGCTTACGTGCATCCAAGGGACGGGAGCCGAAGATGAAGAGGGCGCGAAGGCAACAGTCGAGGCTGCGAAGGAGGAGTTAGTCGAGTCGTGAGGATACGAGTGTTGTGTGATTGTACTCGGGAAGGGTTTCAGCTGGGGACCAGTCGACTGCTCTAGGAGTAGTCGACTGGTAGGTGGCTGGTGAGTTGGCTGAGAATTCGAACGTTGAGATGCAACGGTCGAATTTCAGTGGCACCAGTCGACTGCCCTGGGAGCAGTCGACTGGTGGCGAGGGTTTCAGCCCGAGTCCTTTTTAAAGAGGACTTCGTGGTGGTTGAGATTCTTGACGAATCTTGTCTTGGTTAAAGGCAAGATAGTAGTCTTTGTGCTCAGTGTTTTGTTTGAGTTTGTGGCGAGGTTTCTCCACCCACAAGGAGCGACGAGAGCTAGCCGGAGATTATCCGGGGATTGATCGACCGACGGATTCTTGGATTAGTCATCCGTTCGGGGTGGACACCATGTAAATCTTCCATGTTAGCATTGGTTAGTCTTGTTTATTTTGTTTATGATTATTTCCGCTGCGCAAACTAACCTTGTAGGAAGAAAGCTTTGAAGAAACGCTATTCACCCCCCTCTAGCGTACAAAAACGATCCTACAAGAATGGTTATATATGAAGAAAACAAAAAATATTTTTGGGTTTCTATATATATGTAAAAAGAAACAAAGCAAATATGTTTTTGTGTTTTCTATATAAAGAAATGAAAGTGTCAAATATCAACAAGTATGCAAAAAGTACGTGTAAGATAGTGTGCAGAAAATATTTACACTAAAGAAAAGAAATACCTAGTTTAGCTCAGTAGCTAGTAACCTAATGTTACTCGCTCAGTCGCCGACAATGATACCAAAAACTTGATGTACTCCCGCAAATACACAGGAATAACATTAAATAATATAAAAGATATCGTATACACAGGGACTGATTGACAATCACTAGGGAGTTTGCAAGTGTGAGCTAGAAAACATGCCGAAAGTGTGAGTGTAGTCGCACAAAAACAAGAGCTAAGGATAGGAAAGAAGAAGGCTCAGTGAACGTGGGAAGAAGACTATGCAAAGGGAATATCCTAGGGTTTAGGTTTCCTTGTAATGGTCTTTGATGTTCTATGGGGTGCTAGCGCCTTGATCTCTATGTTTTAGCGTCGTAGGAAGACTAGCCAAGTACCAGAGTGACCTCGCAAATGTTGGTGCAAAAAGCATCAAACAAGAACAGTCAACCTCTAGGATTTTGATGTTTGACAATATACCAACGTCTGGTCAGTTTGACCAAGGGTTAAGCCAAATAGGACTTGATGTTTGGCAAGGTAAACCCACGACTAGTTAGGTTGACCAAGGTTAACCCAAACAGGACCTGATGTTTGGTAGAGTGATTAGCAAAGAACCTAGGCTAGTCAATTTGACCAAGGGTTAAGATAAATAGGACTTGATATTTGGCAGAGTGTCTAAACTTAGATCTGGTAAGAGAGACCAAGAGACTAAGCCAAATATGACTTGATATTTGGCAAAGAGAAGTCTAGTCAGAATCAGATGACTAGCAAAGAAGTCTTTGTCAAGGTACTGAAGACCTGGTGAGTAAAACTCAGCATGAAGTCTTGGTTTAGGAAATTGGAATGAAGACTTGGTCGAGGGTTGTGCACCAAAGTCCTGGTAAGTAAAATTGGCATGAAGACCTGGTTTAGGGAATTGGGCACAAAGACCTGACCGAGGGTTGAGAATAGAAGTCCTGATGAGTAAAGTTGGGCATATAGTCCTGGTTCAGGGAATTGTGCATGAAGACATGGTTGAGGGTTGGGCACGAAGACCTGACCACAAGTTAGACACGATATCTTGGTGAGTGAAACCGAGCAAGGTAAGTCCTAGTGAGTGAAGCTAGGTAGTGGGAAACCCTAAGGAGTTGACGTTAGGTAGTAATGTCTTGGAGAGTTGACTCCAAACAAAGCCTAGTAGGTCATATAGACTTATAAAACTAAGGCTTAGGATTGTTTGTTTATTTGTCTTGTGTTTGTTTGTCTTGCAGGAACCAGGAGTTGGAGGCAACATGGGAGAGAAAAAACAAGTGGATGAACAAAGCCTAGGTCAAGGGCTTCCGGGCGCCTCCATGGAACCTGGGCGCCCGAGTTACCCGGGTACCCCCATGGGTCCCGAGCGCCAAAGACCATGTTCCACAGCTCTTATCCCTGACGTAAAACTCGACGAATGGATCAGATAGGTATCCACTTGGGGGCACCCAAATAGCTACACGAGTGCCCGAGTGACCAGTATATAAAGGGATTCGAGGGGTGCATTCAGATCATCAATTCCTTCATCCTACTACTCAGTCTCTACGAAGCAAAAGTGCTAAGGTGAAACTCTACGACCAAGGAGGCTCCAGGAGGAAGTGCGTTGCGCTTCAGGCTTCCGAACTAGCCGAGATCATCATTTCTTTTTGGTTTGCTTTTATTATAAGTTATATTTAAATTTCAGTTATTTGTGCTTGTAATATTGAACTGCAAGACAGGTTTTCTCTGCCTCTGAAAATTTCAGAAAGGAGACCATTAGTGAGCTCACTCCGAGTATATATACCTTGGTAGTACTAACACTAGGGGAATGAGAATCAAGTAAATAAATCTCGCGTGTCATCTTTGTGTTTCCTTTAATTATTTTATTCTGTTGTGCTACTAACGATTTTATTAACTTGAACCAATGAACGACGAGAAGATGAAAGTTCATAAAAGTAGATATTCACCCTCCCTCTATCTATGACACCGATCCTACACCAAATGTCACACCGGAGTATCTCCCCTAGCAGCTATCCGATTCCATTAGATAGGCATGATATCTTTAAACATCGGATTAAAATATTACCCCTGTCATATAGGTCTCCCCGAGCATATGTTCTAGGTTACACAAGTCATCTTCTAACTTGGGATTAGGGAAGACCCATTAAGTACAAACTAGTTCTATCCTTGTATGAATATGGTCTCTAAATCAAAAGAATACTCAAGGTTGTCCGGTTAAAAGCTATCCCCTATCACATAGGACTCATAGGGCATAGAACTTCGAGCATATCCCCTAAGGGAGATTAATCCATACATTTATTTAATCAAACACATCAATCGAGTATATACTCAAGAAATCTAGGTTCTAGGTTATATAATTCATCTCCTAACATATGGTTAGGAAAGACCCATTAAGTGAAGGATCGGTGTAGGCGTGCAGAGGGGGGGGGGGTGAATGCACTTTTTCGCTGATCGTTTTGATCTCTACAAAGATGTTAGCGCAGCGGAAATAATATGTAAATGAAATAACAATGCTAACAACAAATGTTTTACTTGGTATCCACCCAGATGGGTGACTAATCCAAGGATCCACGTCACGAGCACCACTTTTCACTATCGAAAAGTCTCCTTGAGGTGGAGAAACCTTTACAGCAGAATCTTCCTCTTTACAGATGCAGAAATATGATGGAGGAAGCAAAAAATCACTCTACAATTTGGCAGCACTTCGTTACTGTACGGAACTGTACATACATGTGTAACGAGGAGCTCCTTTTATAGGTGAAAAGGACAGATTCGCAGTCTGTCCAGTCTCGCACCAGTTGACTGCCCCGAGGGCAGTCGACTGGCCTGACATTAAATGTCGTCCAACGGCTAGTTTTGGGGTATACCAGTCGACTGCCCCATGGCCAGTCGACTGGTCCGAAGCTGCGAACTTTCTGTGGGTTTTTGCAGTCGACTGCCTCCAGGCCAGTCGACTGCCCTGCCTCCCAGCTCAGCTCCAGCCACTCCAACCTTTTTCTTCGCGTGTGCCTTCAGGTCTCCCTTGGCTTGCCCTTTAAAGTCCTCTTCCTCTGGCTATCGTCCCTCGGATGCGCGTGCAAGCCTTTCCTTGGCTTGCCTCCATGCCACCCTTCATGTGTGCCCTTTGAAGTCCACTTCCCGGCTTGCCCTTGGAGCTCTCCTCCCTCGGCTCTCGTCCCTCGGATAGGTCCACCAATTGTGATTCTCCAAGTCCTGCAAACTCAATCACACAAATCAAATACAACATAACACTCTAACTTTAAACCTATTCGCCCACACATCAAAACCATGATCTTCCAATCATTTAAGGGCCGATTGCCTCAACAATCTCCCCCTTTATGATGTGTGGCAATATGTTTAAGTTAGAGATAAATAACAACAATATCAATAGCAAAAGATAGCAATTGAAACATTATGAGACATAATAACCCTAAGAGGTAACCTCCCCTTTAATCTATGTCCTCTCCACAGTTTCAAGTTAAGTTTCCACTTAACAACATCAATAAGAATATAAGACATATCCGAACCTAAGAGGTACCTCCCCCTTAATTCATATCTTCTCTCCAAATTTTAACCTTTCAAGGTCTAAATTAGGCAAAATACCTAAAATCATCCATTTAAAGTCAAAAGTCTAACTTAAACTACCCATTCTCTCCCTTTGACACCATCAAAATGATTGCCTCAAGCAACCAAAACCCATGGCATCAAATGTGAGAATAATTTATTTCTAAATTTTCTCACAGGGTAGTCGACTGATACGCCATCAGTCTGAAATTTCAGCTTTTCTGTCGAATTTCAGAAACTCCCAGAAAATTCCAAAAATTGTAAAATTTTGCATGCATGTTTGAAATGATATATTCTATCAGGGAAAAATATTAAACCATATAAAATTCCAAACATGCATGACTTTTGATAAAAATCTAAAAGTTTTGAAAAACACTACATTTTGTATCAAATTTTGAAACCAAATTTGCAATTATATGACTTTGAAAAACATGACAAAGTATGTAAAGCATGAAATGGTTTTCAAAGTATTAAAATGTCCAACTATGATCTTTGGCAGAGTGTCCACTGATTAAACACTTGCCTCCCCCATAGTTGGTCTAGTTTTGATATTTTGATACTTTTAATGGCTCAACAATGTGCCACAAGCACAAGTGACCCAAATGTATGATCCTAACGGATCAAGCACCCTTTTTCAAAGCTAATGCTTCCAAATTCATCCTATACTTCTACAAAACACATTCCAAGGCCTCTTCTTAAGGATGTAAACTCCGATTCGGGAAGAGGCTTGGTAAAGATGTCGGCTAGGTTCGACTTTGATTCAACATAGTGTAATTCTATGTCTCCCCTTGCCACATGGTCTCTAATGAAGTGATGTTTCACTTCAATGTGTTTTGTTCTAGAATGGTGAACCGGATTTTTAGTTAAGTTGATTGTGCTTACATTATCACACAAGACTTTGACCTTGGTGTAATGTAGCTCATAGTCCTCTAAGGTGTGCATGATCCAAAGGAGTTGAGAAACACATCTACCCATTGCCACATATTCTGCCTCCGTTGTTGATAGGGCAACGCATGGTTATTTCCTACTACTACAACTAACTAAGGAAGACCCAAGAAATTGACACCCTCCACTTGTACTCTTCCTATCTAACTTACACCTCGCATAGTCCGAGTCGGTGTATCCAATTAGGTCAACATTAGGGGTTCTAGGATACCAAAGTCCGATGTTTAGGGTCCCTTTCATATACCTTAGGATCCTCTTGACTACAATCAAATGAGACTCTTTGGCACATGATTGGTACCTTGCACACATACCTACCGCAAAGAGTATGTCGGGTCTACTAGCGGTTAGGTATAGGAGGCTACCAATCATGCTCCTATAGTGTTTAGAGTCTACCATTTTACCTTCAATGCCACTATCCATTTTCACATTAGTTCCTATGGGTGTAGATGCTTCCTTAGCATTTTCTAAACCAAATTTCTTTAACATCTCCTTAGCATATTTGGTTTGAAATACATGTGTACCTTCATTAGTTTGCTTAACTTGAAGGCCTAAGAAAAAGGTTAACTCTCCCACAAGTCTCATTTCAAATTCATCTTCCATACACTTGATGAATTCTTGTAGGAAGTCATTATTTGTTGACCCAAAAATGATATCGTCTACATAGACTTGGGCAACAAATATATCCTTATCCTTAGATTTTAGGAACAATGTCGGGTCAATTGTTCCTCTCCTAAACCCCTTAGACACCAAAAATGAAGAGAGCCTCTCATACCAAGCTCGGGGAGCTTGTTTCAATCCATATAAGGCTTTTCTTAATTTAAATACGTGTCTTGGATAGTTAGGGTCCTCAAACCCGGGGGGTTGTTCTACATAGACCTCTTCCTTAATGATTCCATTAAGGAATGCCGACTTCACATCCATTTGATGGAGTGTGAAACCCATGTGAGCGGCATAGGCTAGTAGAATTCTAATTGACTCTAACCTAGCTACGGGGGCGTAGGTCTCATCATAATCTAATCCCTCAACTTGGTTAAACCCCCTAGCTACCAATCTAGCCTTGTTCCTAGTGATTTTACCTTGGTCATCTAATTTGTTCCTAAAGACCCATCTAGTGGTCACAATGGTACAATCAGTGGGTCTAGGAACTAGCTCCCAAACTTCACTTCTCTCAAATTGGTTTAGCTCTTCTTGCATGGCCAAGACCCAATCAACATCTCCCAATGCTTCATCAATGGTCTTGGGTTCTAATTGGGAGATTAGAGCTATTTAACTAGTTTGATCCCTAAAGTATGACCTCGTCCTTACTCCTTGAGTGACATCACCCACAATTTGGTCAATGGGATGATCATGGTGATGTCTCAAGGGTCTAGAGGTTGTAGGTTCATTTACTCCTTCTTCCTCATCCTCTAGTGTGTTTCTTACTCCCCCTTGATCATTGCCCTCCAAATGTAGGTCTTGAAGTCTTTGGGCAAGGGGTTGGACTTCTTCTATATCCTTATCAATAGAAGCCTTTCTAGGGTAAGTACTAGTGGTTTCATCAATTTGACATTTGAGGACTCCTTAATTACTTTTGTCCTCTTGTTGTACACTCTATAACCCCTACTCGTCAATGAATACCCTATTAAGATTCCTTCATCGGCTTTTGACTCAAATTTTCTTAGGTCGTCTTTGGTGTTTAAGATGTAATCATTGCATCCGAAGACTCTAAAATAGTGGACTTGGGGTACCCTTCCATTCCAAAGTTCAAAGGGTGTTTTTCCTAAAAATCTATGTACCAACACCCAGTTTTGGATATAGCAAGCGGTGTTAACCGCTTCGGCCCAAAAATAGCTAGGAAGTGAATATGCATTAAGCATAGTCCTAGCAGCTTCTTGTAGGGCTCGGTTTTTCCTCTCAACTACCCCGTTTTGTTGAGGAGTCCTTGGGCATGAAAACTCATGCTTGTACCCATTTTCAACACAAAATTGTGTGAAGTTAGCGTTTTGGAACTCCTCACCATGGTCACTCCTAATTCGGTTTATTTTAATGTTCTTTTCATTTTCTACCATTTTACTAAATCCTATAAAGATATCTAGGGTATCATCCTTATGTTTCAAGAAATAGACCCAAGTAAACCTAGAAAAGTCATCTACTATTACTAGGCAATACTTACTCCCCACAAGTGAGGGAGTACTATGACAATCAAACAGGTCTATGTGCAAAAGTTCTAAAGGTAAGGAAGTGGTGATTAGAGTTTTACCTTTGTGTGATGCTTTGGATTGCTTACCCTCTTGGCATGCATCACACAGCTTGGTCTTTTCATACTTGATCATTGGGAGTCCTTTCACCAATTTTTCCTTGGCCACTCTTGCTATGCTCCTCATGTTGACGTGTCCAAGTCTTCGGTGCCACAACCACCCTTCTTCTTGTTTAGACATGAGACACTTAACAACATTGTTAGTAGCATAAGATAAATCAAGATAATATAAGTTTGCTTCTCTAAACCCTTCTAATATGATAGTGTTTGAGTCACTTTGCCTTATTACACATTTCTTAGCATGAAATTCTACTCTAAACCCGGCATCACATAGTTGACTTACACTTAATAAATTAAACTTCATATCCTTAATTAAAAGTACCTTATGAATCGAAATAGTGGGAGATACCTCAATTGTGCCCCTACCAATGATCCTTAACTTTCCACTGTTCCCAAAAGAGACCATCCCTTCTCTTAGGTAGCTAATAGTGGTGAACTTGCTCACATCCCCGGTCATGTGTCTTGAGCATCCACTATCTACTATCCACAAGGTTGGGGCCTCCTTCACCTTTACCTAAATAACACGAAAAACACACTCTTTTGTACCCATATTTTTGATCCATAAGCATCATTTAAAAATTTCTTAGGTACCCATGCCTTCTTTGTGGTTCCCCTAGCCCCTAGTCTCCTAGATGCACCAATCCTACCGGTAAGTGAGACGAATGCTACTTCCTTAGTTTTAGGCCTATAACCCAGTCCGGCCTTCTTATATACATCCCTTTGACTATTTATGATCATGTCTAGGTTACTTGATCCTACTTGGAATTTCCTAAGGCCTTTGTGAGGTCATCTACTTGTTTCCTTAACTCCTTATTTTCATTTTCAATATGTGAAACATGTGAAGAGGTAGAGCTAGCATGCAAATCTTTAAGTTTAATAGCTTCTACTCTAAGCATGATAATTTCTTCCTTAAGATCCTTAATTCTACTTCTAGCCTTAGCTAAATCCATGTTCGTGCTAGAAATAATTTTCACTAAGGTAGAAGAGGGTAAGTGGTATACCTCACTTACCGAAGCTTCTGACTTTGATGATGATGAAGTGGAGGAGCTCTCATCTTCACTGCTTGAGCTTCGTTCATCGTCTGATGAGTCTGATTCATCTTGTGTCATAAGAGCGAAGTGAGAGCTTGCTCTTCTTCTTCCTCTGAGGATGAGGATCGTCCAAGTCGCCTTGAGGTTCGTGGCACTCTTTTCCTTTCCTTTGACTTCTTCTTTTCACTCTTCTTCTTCTCTTCCTTCTTGTCCTCCCTTTTCTTCAACTAGGGACACTCGTTCTTCATATGTCCCTCTTGGTGACAGTTGTAGCATATTATCTCCTTGGCCTTACCCTTACCTTTGACCCCTTTCCTAGCATATGATTTGTTAGAAAAACTTTTAAATGCTTTACGAAATTTTCTTACCATAAAGGCCTCTTGGTCACTGTCCATAGAGGCACTTGACTCCTCTGAGTCGAGGATGATGAGTAGATCACCTTCTTCTTCTTCTCCTTTCTCCTCTTCTTCTCCTTTTTTGCAACAAAAGCAATACCTTTCTCTTTTGCCGAAATGTTAGCTTGCTCGTGCAGTTCAATTCACAAAATAGA